>BJCM01227385.1:0-34074 GCA_018326385.1 Flaveria bidentis
AACACCTTTGTAAACCATATTGTAGGTGATCCATTTAACATGGTTTGCAAATCAAGTTACCCTACTTGCACACACATGTGAGTTTTCCAACATAAGTGGTTAGGTGACCTTTATCCCATAAATATGGTATCCCCACCTCAAGTCACAAGTTCCCTCAAAATGGTTAGGTGACCTTTATCCCATTAAGAGTTTCCAAATGAATCAAGTGTTGTGCAAAAGGATGGTGTTAAACTTCTTTATAAAAGAAATTTAATGTTTTCATAATCTTAGTTTAGAAAACTCTATGTACCTTATATTTGCATGCTTTCAAATACAAGGTACCCTATGGTTCACTTTTAATAAAACCTCTTTTATTGATACCATCAATCCTTTTAATAACCTTTTATTAACCACTTAATAATAAAGAACCATCAAATTTTCAGCTTGTTAAGTTTGTTAATGAGTTTGTAATGCAAATCCAAATATCACCCAAACAATCAAACAACAAACATCCAAACAAGTATAATCATACAAACATGGGTGCATAACCATATCCACTAAGTTGACCACACTTGTTTTCCAACACAAGTGTTTTCGTAAGGTCTTTCCTAAGGGTGAAGATGACACATCAAAATGTGTCCATGAACTCCCACTTGAATCCACATCCAAATGCTTCAAGTGTCCATGTATTTTGTGTCCTTCTTTGAGTCTTCATCTTGTGCATCTTCTTTTACAAAATCATATCCTAATACCATTTTTCTAATAAAAGAAATGCACCTAATCTATTTATTACATAACCAAATGAATAAATAAATTACAACCCAATATACAAAACACAAATTACAACCATTACAAGGATCAAAACCAACATGGTGTTTGTTTAGCTTGTTATTGGGTATGACCCGACAGGGATCATAACGTACTAACCACATCAATCTTGTATGTGTCTTGGGCATACAAGATCCAACAATTAACCCCTTATCAAGCAGCTCTTGCAACTGCTCCATCAACTCCTTCATTTCAGTCGGAGCCGGCCGATACAGTGCCTTGGCAACAGGTTGAGCACCCGGTATCAGATCAATCTGAAACTCGATCTCTCGGTCAGGTGACACTCCTGGTAAGAATTCAGGAAACACTTCTGGAAAGTCACACTCGACCGGGACATCGGATAGTTGTGGTGTTGGTCTTACCACATCCTTCACATAAGCCAAGTAGGTGCTACATCCACGCCTCATCCACCTTCCCGCTACCGCTATTGAGATTACTTTCGGGATTGTCGTGACCCGATCCCCATGAAGCGTCACCAAACTTCCATCAAGAGCTATCAGACGAATCATCTTCTTGTGACACACAATGTTCGCCTCGTAGTCCGCTAGACAATCCATCCCAAGAACCAAATCGAAACCACCTAAGGTCATCACGAACGGTCTCACAAGAAATTTATGACCTTCTAGTTCCACATCACAATTCTCTATCATCTCAGAAATCCTGGTAGACTTACCTATGGCAGTTTCTACCTCAAAGGGCGCATCGACACGTTTACTACTAACAGGCAGCTTAGCACAGAAAGCAGCAGAAATAAAACTTTTACTAGCACCCGAAACAAATAACACAGAAGCTAAAGTTTGGTTCACTAGGAATGTACCAGACACAACATCAGGGTCCATCCTAGCTTCCTCATGTGTCATATTGAATGCGTTAGCACTCGCCCTCAGTCCTCCACTTCCCGTCTTCCTTACCCCAGAATCCTAAGCCCTCAGCTTCTTACAGTCTCTACTCAGGTGGCCCTCCTCGCCACAATTGAAACATCAGACCGTACGACAATCCCTTGCTACATGCCCCATCTTCCCACATTTGAAGCACAATTTCGACCCCATCCTACATTCCCCATTATGCTCCTTTCCACATCTACCACACTTATTTGATCCTGCCCCAGATGTGACCACACGGCGGTCATCCACCCGTTCCTTCTTGTTACCCGTCGGGGCACCACCCCGACCAAACCTCTTTCCACTCCAATTCCGATCAGTACCACCTTTCTTGCTACCTTCGGTCACCACCACAGTCTTCTCATCATACAGTCTCCCTACCAGATCCATCGCTGACCTAAACGTGCTCGGTCGGGCAGCGATCATGTGCCTGCGAATATCCGCCTATAAGCCCTGAATGTATCTCTTGATCTTTCATGACAGAGGCGTCACCTAATCTGGCACCAGACGTGCCATCTCGTTGAATTTGGTGGTGTATTGCTGATGTGTCATGGTTCCCGCCTCTGACTGCAGGAACTCTCTCTTAACTTCGTCCATTTCCCTGTGAGGACAGAACTCCTCAATCACCAACTTCTTCAGTTCCGACCACCTCATCGTCCCGATTGCCCGACTACCCTCGGCTTGGACTATATTGTCCCACTAACAGAGAGCCGAGTCCACAAAAGAATGGGCAGCAAACTTCACCTTTTTCTCCTCTCGGCACTCGCTGATATTTAAAACAACTTCAATTTCTCTCACCCATCGGTGAGCAGCAGTAGCAGTGCCATTGCCATCAAAAGTAGGGGGCTTGCACCGTTGAAATGCCCCGTAGTTACAGCCTCGTACCGCCTCCAGAGTAGGCTCTTCTTCTTCCTCTTCTTCTTCATCATTAGACAGAACCGTCTCAATCTCGGGCTATCTTCTTTTGCCCGTAGGTCTACTCCTTTCCCTTCTTTCCCTATCTCTAACAACCTTTATCACTTCAGTCACCACAGACAGTAGGATCATCTGCATGACCTGATGCACTTCCTCCACAACCGCCTCCTTCACTAAGGCTCTCAGGTTAGCACTCTCATCTCCGCCCTCCGGATGAGGGGTCTCAGGTTCTTCATGAACCAACTTTTCGGCTCTAGGCCTTCCTCTCGTGACCCCTGGTTCAGCACCACGTCCACCACCACCACGTAAAGCTTTCAATGATCTACCACTGACCATCCTCTAACTCACACTGAAAGATTTAAACACCAACACGGTCATTCAAGGGAACAACTCAGTTCATGTCAAGTATAGTAAGTCCCTAATTACAGTGGCCAGTTGTGATTAGCCACTTACTTTACTCTTCATACTCCAAGCATTACCTATCCTGACTACATCAGGGTCTAAATGTACAGATGGCACATAAACCACATAACATGCGCACATAATACCGGTTATCATTACGAAAATACCTGATGGCACGCAACTACTCGGACTGGTATCCCTTCCCTTTACGTCCTATTTTCAATTTAAGTTTAGGTTTATTTTGAAAATTTACCTGTTTCACTTAAACTTTGGCTCTGATACCAACTTGTAAGGCCCCGTTCCCGGGATGCTCACAACTGGTCGATCGTCACATATAAAACATATAAATACATTTAGCTTTCATAAAACCTCGCAGCGGAATTATAAAAATAGACATATTATTTCATTATAAAAGCTTTTGCAAAACAATACATCGTTATCAAGTTACAAATACATGTTACATTACATCACAAAAGCATTATAAAAATAAATTCCATCCAAAAGAGCTGAGTAGCCGCCTCGTGCCATCCTCAACAACCATTATCTGCCAATTGGAAAACGCATAAAAGTCAGCGTTGCTGAATGGGTTCTAGTTTACAATAAAAACATACTTTACATTCATTAAACCGTTCTTTACTTAAACATATCATCACACATCATACGTACACATAGATAATATCATTATTATATTCATCATTCATTCGTTCATTATTACATCTTTTCATTCCGTCAACACCATGAAATTTACCCTTCCTCATGCATAAAGCTAGTACTGGACCGAAGTATATCATAGACCTTCCATCACGGTGCATAACAGCCTAGCCACAGTACCAAAGGTAAATTTAGGTGTCCCATTGTCATATGCTATGCCCTTTCGTCATGCATAAAGTTGGTACTGGATTGAAGTCTATCATAGACCTTCCATCATGGCACACAACAGCCTGACCATAGTACCAAAGGCAAGCAACAATGGTTCCACACAAATGGTCAACCACAAAGAAAGACCCCGATGTGCATCCTTCTTGGGTAGCTAACCCGCACACTGTTAGGTTAATACCTTACATTGAGCGTGTCCTGACATACAAGGCTTGCAAGACTTTCATTACTTCCATCATTCATTAATGCATGCATTCATTCATCATGTTCCTCTTTTCATTATCTTCCACTTTACATTACATAATACTTTTCATTTCATTCATTAACATTCGACATAAAGTCATGGGAAAATAATCATACATCACAAGGAACAAAAACATAACATTTAGTCATCTTCATGCAGGGCATCATACATACATAACATACATCATGCATAATCGTACAACATCATACATCATTATCATGCATATGCATCAATCATACATCATAACATGCCCATCATAACATCTACGACCTCAAACCGTCAACTTACATAGCCCCCGGGAATCTTCCAAGTCAAAGCCTACATTTCACCCTCTTTCCATAAAGTCAGAAAACAGTCTAAGTGTTCATCCGCATTTGCTATAGTTCATCCGCATTAACTATAGTTCATTGCATTTGCTATAGTTCTTCTTCATTTGCTATAGTTCATCCGCATTTGTCTTACTTCATTCGCATTTGTCTTACTTCATCCGCATTTGTTCTTGTTCATCCGCATTGGTTCTTGTTCATCCGCATTTTTCATCCACATTAACCTTACTCATCCGCATTTCCCATACTTAGTCACTGTTCATCCGCATTTCATCCATTGCTCATCCGCATTGACTTACTTAGTGGTTAATGCTTATCCGCATTAACTGTCATCCGCATTGACTTACCATGCTCATCCGCATTGACTTACTTAGTGATTATTGTTTATCCGCATTGACTTTCCAACACTTAGGCAGATTCTAAAACTTAACATACGAGCCTAAAACAACAGATTTCAGTTCCCAATCACCATCCATCATGTTCTAAGCTTAAGTCTTACCTTCTAAGCCTTAGAAACACCATCATACATCATCAAGCATGAACATAGTCACACATCACATCATAACATCAACATACACATAATAAATCATACGAGTCGGAAACCCAGTTTAATGAAAACGTACATTCATGCATTTCCAGCCCCAAAAACAGTTAATACGTGTAAATAGAGGGGTTTTAGAAATCACCTTTGAAGCTCTTGAGTTTGGCTTCTTCCAAACTCGTTTGTAAATTGAATTCAACCACCTAGAAACCCACTAAAACATACCCGAATACATACAAACACACATAAGCACAAACCCGAGGACATAACCGGTTAAAAACACCATAAAACCATGAATTCTTACCTTGAATTCACACTTTTCTTCTTGTTTCTCTTCAAAACCGAGAGTTCTCTGCTTCCTGCTACTCTCTCTCTAAAAATCCGAGAATTTTGTGTGTAGTAAGGGCGATGGGCGGCCATGCCACCTTTATCACCAAGTTTTCAAACATTTTGCCCTTTTGGACAATTTTTACCCCAAGATTTGGGTTTTTTTTCTTTTTTTTCTTTTCCTTCACTTTATTCTTCTTTCTAGACTAAAAAAATTTATGGGTGTTACACATAGATTAATTTCTTCAACTTGCATACTTTGTTAGGATGCTTTTGATCGACAAAACCTTCAGGCTGAACCATATAGACATCTTCCTAAAGATATCCATTAAGGAAAGTGATTTTGAGATCCATTTGCGAATTCTCATAATCATAATGAGTAGCTATGGAAAATAATATCCTAATAGAATTTAGCATTGCAACTGGTGAGAAGGTCTCATCATAATCAACCCCTTGAGTTTGAGTGAAACTTTTTTACTAGTATAGCTTTATAAGTATCTAAGTTTCCATGCATATCGGTTTTCTTCTAACTTCCAACTATCTTGGAGTTAAGAGGTGGTTCAACTAAGTCCCATACTTGGTTGTCATACATGGATTGCATCTCAACATTCATGGCTTCAAGCCATTTGTCACAATCCAAATTGGACATTGCATCACGATAAGTGGTTGGTTTATAAGAATCTACCACATAGCATCCATCCATGAAAAATCCATATATTTCAGAAGAATTACTAATTCTAACAGATTTGCGAACGTTTTGTGTGTATTAATCAACCATTTGATCATCCTCAACATCCTCATGTTGAGTGCTAGCATCAACCAAACATGTATCGGTTTATGGTTCTTGATTTTCCTCAAGATCCACTATTCTATTGTTAGTTCCTTTCGTAAGGAACATAGTTTCTAAGAACTCAGCCTTCTTGGCAACAAGCCCCTTTTGTTCTAATGGATCATAGTAATAATATCCTATAGAATCTCTAGGATATCCAATGAAGATACACTTAGTGGAACAGCTTTCTAACTTGTTTGAGGTGGGAGTCTTAACATAAGCCTCACAACCCCATACTTTTAAATATGATACTGATGGAACCCTTCCATGCAATATTTCAAAAGGTGACGTTTCCACTTTCTTGGTTGGGACCATATTCAAGATACAGGCCGCAGTGAGCAAAGCGAAACCCCAAAATGATATGGGCAATGAGCTTCTAGTCATCATAGATCAAACCATATCTAATAGAGTTTGATTCCTCCTCTCGAACACACCATTGTGTTGTGGTGTTCCAGGTGGAGATAGTTATGAGATAATACAACAACTTCTAAGATGATCTCTAAAAACATCACATAGGTATTCACCTCCTCTATCGGTGCGCATAATTTTTATTTTCTTGTTGAGTTGATTTTCTACTTCATTTTGGAAGATTCTAAACATTTCAAAGGCTTCATCTTTGTGTCTTAACAAATAGACATAACCATATCGACTATAGTCGTCGGTAAAGGTAATGAAGTATCTTTCATGGTACCTAGTCATTGGCTTAAAAGGACCACATACATCCGAATGTATGATGCCTAATAAATCTTTTGCCCTCTCGGATTTGCCACTAAAAGGTGCCTTAGTCATTTTACCTTGTAAACAAGATTCTCATACATCAAATGAATCGTATTCACTTGCTTTTAAACAAGATTCACAAGATTCACATACATCAAATGAATCATATTCACTTCCATTCCATATGTAATCAATCGTTTCTTCCGAAACTAAAAACTCTTCTGAGAAGAAAATTTTCCTTGGAGGAATTTTGCTTCGGAAGATATGTAAAATATCTTTCGAGGTTTAATTCCTTTTCGGAGGAATTTATACTTAGTAAAAATTTCAGGGAGAGACCTTTTATAACAGGGCTTAGATTGCATTGACATAAGACATTACATATTTAAAAAGGTTTTCAAAATAGGTAGACTAATAAATGTTTATCATCCCAATTGTTGTAATGAGATACTTAAATCACTGTTCATCAAAAGCTTTGGTGAACAAATCAACATATTGTTCATTTGAATCAACTTTGATTAGCTTGATTAGATTTTTCTCATTAATATCTCTAATGAAATGATACCTGATATCAATATGCTTTTTTTTGGAGTGCTTCACCGGATTTTCAGTGATGGAGATAGCACTGTTATTGTCAATGTGGATAGGAGTGCTGATAAAGTTGAATCCATAGTCTATCAACTGGTTTTGAATTCATAGCAGCTGAGCACAACAACTTGCAGTAACAATGTATTCAGCTTCAGCAGTTGATGTAAAGACACATGATTATTTCTTGCATTGCCATGAGATGATCCTTCCACCAAGAAATTGACATCCTCCTGATGTTGCTTTCTTGTCAATGTTGCAGCCACCATAGTCACTATCAGAGTATCCATATAGATTAAAATTATTGTTCCTTAGATACCAGAGACCTAAATCAGGTGCTCCTTTGAGGTATCTGAGGATTCTCTTGGCAGCAGCTAGGTGAGACACCTTTGGAGCAGCCTAATATCTTGCACAAATGCTTGTAGCAAACATGGTATCAGGTCTAGTTACTGTGAGATACATTAGAGAACCAATAATTGTCCTATAATGATGTTGATTAGTATCCTCCCCCTCAGAATCAGGACAGAGATTATGGTTTCTTCGTATGGGTGTCTTGGCTGACTTGCAATCATTCATGTCGAATCTTTCTAAGATGTCATTGACATACTTAGATTGATTGATGAAGAACCCTTCCTTCATTTGTTTCACCTGAATTCCAAGGAAAAAGTCCATTTTCCCATGGAAATCATCTCAAACTTCTTCTTCATGATGCTTTCAAAGTCTTTACACATTTGGTCGTTTGAGGAGCCAAATATGATGTCATCAACATAGACTTGAACAAACAAGATGTCTTTTCTAGACTTCCTTATGAAAAGAGTCTTATTAATGGTACCTCTAGTGTAACCAATATTCAGAAAAAACTGAGACAAAGTCTCATACCATAGCCTAGATGGTTGGTGCAACCCATACAGAGCTTTATCCAATTTGCACACATAGTTGGGGTGATGTGGGTCTTCAAATCCTAGAGGATGGCACACATAGACGTCCCTATCTAAATCCCCATATAGAAGGCACACTTGACATCAAGTTGGTAGACAGTGAAATTCTTGGATGTAGCATAAGCAAGGAAGATCCTAACTGCCTCAAGTCTTGCAAAAGGTGTAAAGACATCAGTATAATCAATTCCTTCCTCTTGAGTGTATCCTTGAACCACTAGTCTTGCCTTGTTCTTGATAATTAAGCCTCTGTCATCTCTCTTGTTTCTGAAAACCCATTTGGTGCCTATAGGTACTTGACCAGATGGTAGTGGACATAGGTTCCAAACCTTTTGTCTTTCGAAATGAAGCAGCTCCTCTTGCATCGATTCAACATAGCTACTATCTTTTAAGGCATCTTCTACCTTCTTGGGTTCCATCTGGGATAAGAAGCATGAGTACAGGCAGACATTCCCATGATGAGTCTGTCCTCTTGTTCTCACACCATCAGAGACATCCCCTATGATGTTCTTAGATGGATGAGTGTTGTGAATTCTTAGTCGATGAATCACTTCCAGTTGCAAAGATAAATCCAGATTGGACATATTTTGCTCAGGAGCCAGAACACTTTGTCCAACTGTTGTTTCAACTTCATTCAATGAGGACTGATTGAATGAATGAGAAACATCATAATTTGTTGGCTGTGAAGCAACATTAACAGTTGCATGTTCCTTCAAGATGCTACTTCCATCAGTTTGGTGTTATGCAGGGTCACCTGATGAGCTTTGTCACTGGTTGAAGCTCCACTATCCCTTGAGATAGTTACACTATCGGATCTGCCAATAGTGGAAGCTTGATTTGTTGTAACTCTAGGAGAACTTGGAATAGGTCTGGGTAACTCAAATAATTGGGTATCTTCAGAATTTCCTTGAGTACTTGTTCCAGCTGAAACATTCTCACAAGATTCTTTAGAATAGTTTGGAAATAATTCTAAGTCAAAAATATGATCAGGTCCATTCCCCCTAACACATGGAATGTGCTCATTAACAACAATGTTGGATGATTCCTCAAATTGTTGATTCTTGATGTTGTAAACTCTATAAGCCTTAGAGCTAGAGGAGTATCCAACAAAGATAGCATCATCCGACTTTTTAACAAAATTTTCCAAATTGTCCTTTGTGTTAAGTATGGTGCCAAAGGACCTTAAAAAGCCAATGAACGGTGGACTCTTGTTCCATAGCTCATAAGGGGTTTTTCCATGTGGTTTAACTACAAGAACTCTGTTATGGACATAGCATGCAGTGCTAACTGCCTCTGCCCAGAATGTTAGAGGTAGTTTGGAATCAACTAACATAGTTCGAGCAGCCTCAATAAGTGTCATGTTCCTCCTCTCAGCAACACTATTTTGTTGAGGAGTTCTGGGAGCACTATATTATCTGGCAATCCCTTTTGAGTTACAGAATGAGTCAAGAATGAAGTTCTTAAACTTAGTCCGTTGATTACTTCTAATTATCTTATCCTTGTGATCAATGTGTGCAGGACCGATGAAGGGGGTCACTTACAACACAACAACACAAAGAGGAGAATAAAATAAAACTTTATCAAATAGTGGACTGGATTAACGACAATATATGATGCTAAGAACACAAGTAATTTAGTAAGAGACAGAACAAGATACACAAGTGTATAGTTTTCAAGAATGCAGTATATTGCTTTCCCAAGTTCTATTACTAGTGATACAAAGCATAAAGAAAAGTTACAAGAACCTGAGATACTTGTACTACATCCTACAACCGGCCATACTATGAAAGCCAGCTGGATACAATTAACTAGACACAAAACAAAATCAATTGTAGAGTCAAAAGGCAAATTGTCTTTTGACTAGTGACTATGACATGACATAGCTCACATCCTTATCAATTACAAAAAGGATAAAGTACATGAAGTAGAAAGTTACAGACTTAAGACCTCAATGTACAGTTACCAAAAGCATGGACCTTTTCACCAACTCATGTAAGTTGGTGACTTTAAAGAGTTGCAGCGGAAAAAGGTCCAGCTTTATGGAAAAGTACATCAGATAAATCATGTTGTTAAAAATTTTCGGAAGAAATTTGTCTTCAAGAGTTGAGCTTTGGAAGACTTTGTTTTTGAAGCTTCGGAAGATTTCATCTTTGGCTTCAGAATATATTGGTCTTGGTTTCGGAAGATTTCACACTTAGAATATTTCTGTTGCATGTGTGAAACTTCTGAAGCATTCTTCTTCAATGCCCTTGTGCAACATGCAGGATAGACTTTGGATGTTTGAGTTGCATCAGCCTCTTGATATATTCTCTATAATTTGTTTTTCTATTTTAAGAATAAAAGATTTTAGTGTTTTAGTAGTTTCATCTTTAGATCTTAAAAAGAATACCCATATAAACCTTGTAAAATTATAAACAATCACCAGGTAGTATGATTTCCTTCCAATGTTCATTATACTTGTGGGACCAAATAGATCCATGTGAAATAAGTATAATGGGGTGGTGATAGAGTTAACAACTTATAATTTATGAAATTCCTTGTGTTGCTACCTTTTTAAGAATGCAACACAGTTGTCTTTGCAGAAAAATTCCTTTTTACGCAAACCATGTACCAAGTTATTTTTAGCCAATTTATTCGTTCTCTTTAAATTTACATGACACATTCGTTTATGCCATAGTGTTGACTCATCACCATCCGCTTTGGAAACAAAGCATGATACTTCACCCATTAGGGAGGCATTGTTCATATCTAGCTTATACATATCCCCTTTCCTGGGAGATCTAAGAAGCACCAATTCAGGAGGAATTGTCATCCCTAGTTTGAGGATAATACACTCATGTTTTGTGAAAAGCATTTGATACTTTTGATCACAAAACTGAGAAACACTTAACAGATTGTGTTCAAGTTGTTTGACAAAGTGAACTTTGTCAACTTTTGTAGATACATGTTGTTCCTAGTTTATGAGTTTAAATGTAAAAGTCTTTCATATCTTACACATATGTAATGAAATGGTAAAATGAAATATAAATATATGGTTGATGTCTATTCATGTTTAATTATTTCATATTTATTATTGTGCGAAGTGTATTACTTATGTATGAACTTATTATATATGTTTGAGGTTGTTATGCATGGTTCTTAGTCAATAATGATTAAGAAATATGATCAACCTAGTCAGGTGAGTACTCAGTCAATGGACCATACTTATGGACCATACTCATGAATAGATCATGCTTATGGACCAGTCGCACGACTGAACTAGTAGACTAGATCAGTCGTATGATTGAGACATAAGATTGACTCAGTCGCACGACTGGACCTTCAGTCGTGCGTATGCCTCAGTCACATGATTCAGTCGCAAGACTAAACCATGCTAATGGTTCATTCGTACAAATGGAAACTACAAACCAATAAATACCACTTAATTCGTGAAAAAACAAGACACTTTGAAAAACTTCATAATTCATGAACCTTAGCCATCCAGAACGTCCAAGAAAGCCAATCCAACTTCAAAGTCCGTTCTTGATCGATTCCTACTCATTCTTAATATTTAGTTCACTCTTATATCGATCGGGTTAACGTTCTCACTGATTGCATCATCAATCAAATAGGATTCCACACTATTTGATCTGGTTTCACGCATAATCAGTTAGTATTCCGTATGTACACGGTCCTGACAAGTGGTATGAGAGCTTTGCCTCTTGATTTTGGGTGGATTCGATTAGTTTTGGTGTCAAAACTCACGTTTTAATTCAAAAGAGTCACCACGTTGGTTCTAAAGGTGTTTTCGACATTTGCATGCATAAAAGTTGTTTTATTCACCATACGGTAGATTAGGGTTTCTGGGAAAATCGTGTTTTTTTGTCAAAGTGTCAAAATCTTTGATTTTACAAAAACAACAGCCTTCAGTCACACGATTGGTCTAGTCGCATGATTGAACTCACACGTATACTTCATTCGCACGATTGAACTCACACGTATGCTTCATTCGCACGACTCAACTCAATCGCGTCCCTCATTCGCACGACTGAATAACTCCAGTCGCTATTTCAATCGCCTTGTTCATACGCACGACTGAATCCAATCGCACCATTGAATTCATTCGCACCCTTCATTAACACGAGTGAACCATACTCATAGTCCATTCGCATGAGTGAAGCTGTCATGTTCCAAAAGTACCAAGTTTACAACAATGGAAGATCAATTTCCTGCATTTTTTGCTGGAAAGGACTCATGCAGCCAGAACCTACTGCTTCTGGAGAATGAGATTGGTAATCATAAGAAACCACCTGAGCTTATAACGTTAGATGATTATCCACAATGGAAACAATGGTTCGAGATATATCTAAATGGAGTTGACCCTAATCTTTGGACATCCATAGAGACTGGTTACATGGTACCAGTCAGTGCAAATGGAGTCAAGTTATCTTTGGGAGGAATGAGTGAAGCTCAGGAGATACTCTTCAATGTTGAGAAGAAAGTTTATGCCCTGTTGATTCAGCCAATACCGAAAGACATCTTTCATCAATTTTTGGAGAACAAGTAGGCCAAAATGCTATGAGAGGCTCTAGAGAAGAGGTATGATGGAAACACGACGTTGAAGGCTCTAAAGGCTAAGGCTCTCAAGAAGGAGTTCGATAATTTCTCTTCGATAGGAAATGAGAGCTTAGATGATATTATTGACGGATTCTATCATCTGATGAGTGAGCTACACACTTATGGCGTAACCACTTCAATGGAAGATAAAGTTTCAAGCTTTGCAGATGGTTTGCCGGATAAATAGGATTCATTTGTGTCCAACCTAAGATTGAACGGTATTCTTGCCACATTTGACATAAACGACTTCATCTTGAAGTTATGAGAGGAAGAACTGAGAATGAAGTACAAGTCAAAGAAAGGATCCTACGTTAAGAATACTTCACTTTACAACTCAGTTTCCACTCCAACTAGCTCAGGGTCACCATTACAAACAACATTCGTGTCTAGCTCCACGGCTTCTTCCCAAACCACTGCTTCAGGAACATAAACTTTAGGGTCATCTGGAACCTAATACATACTGCCTGAAGCCAATACTACAAAGTTGAAGACCAAAAATCTCGGTAATGTCACAGTGAAAGTGGCTAAGGAGCATATGGATCTTCAAGCTGCTGTTGTCCAATCCTTTGATGGTTTAGTTGTCAGGAAGATTGGAAATTGTCATCTTGCAGATGAAGATTACAAGCAAGTTAACGAGAATGAGCTAGAAAGGATGGACATAATGTGGGCCTTGGCGAGTGCTATCAGAAGGGCAAATAAGTTTGTGAAGAAGACGGGGCAGAATCTAGTAGCCACGAAAGATACGAATTTTGGGTTTGACAAAAACAAAGTCACCTGCTTCAACTATGGTGAAAATGGGCATTTTAAATGTGAATGTGTAAAGCCGAAGAAAACAAGTAATGGAAATCCATTTCCGACCTTCAACCG
This sequence comes from Flaveria bidentis, assembly GCA_018326385.1. Taxonomy (NCBI): domain Eukaryota; kingdom Viridiplantae; phylum Streptophyta; class Magnoliopsida; order Asterales; family Asteraceae; genus Flaveria; species Flaveria bidentis. Next base: position 13,846 of record BJCM01227385.1, read on the forward strand.
TCAGGACAATGACACAATTGGAACCACATCTTCAAGCAAAGAGACAAAGGCCTTGATTGCTCAAGGTGATGAAGGGCAAGACTGGTCCTTCCGATTTGTGTCTCCTGGTGAATCAAACATTGCTTGTGTTGAGGCATTGGATGATGGATCTTCTAGTGAAGGTGAAATCACAGCTGAGCAAGCGATGTCAGATACAGAAAAAGCTGTGAACGTGGTAAATCACATGGTTGAGGAAGAACTCAGAGCAACAAGTTCAGAATCTCTAGCCACCAAAGGGTCTAATTCTACTTTGATGGCTGATACAACTTATTGATCACAAGAAAGTTCTACCAAGCAATTATTTGAAAAACGTGCTTGTTCTAAATGTGACAAATATAGGGATAACATAGATCTGAAATTTTCTAGGTTATTAGAACACAATGATAACTTAGTAAATGATTTATAACTCTGCACTGAGGCAAACCGTATCTTAAAACAAAATGAGTGCAGTTTTAAAGAAAAGATAGAACTTTTGGAGAAACAACTAAGGGAAACCGAGATTGTTGCTCTAAATCAATCAAATGATATAAAGTTATATTTAAATTCTTTAGGAGAAACCAAAAAAGGAAAAAGCAGTTTTGGAAGTCGAAGTTGATTCATAAAAACAAAAGCTACATAGTTGGGCTATTTATTCTCACATAGTTCAAAACTAGTGAAAGAACGAAACAATGGGGAAGGTTTGGGTTACAAAGTAGTACCGCCACCACATGAGATCCTTTTAAATACAAAATGTAGACCTATCAATAACAACCTAGTTAAGGATCATGTGGTGTCCACTCCTTTGGTTAGTGATCCTGATTCCACGTGTAAACCGGTGAACTCTATCACTAAACAGAAAGAGTCTACTTTGAAATCAAAAGGAAAGATGCCTATAGAAAATTTGGATGAAAATTTTGAAAAGGTTAATGTAAGGTCAGGTTCACACATGTCTACTTCTGAACCCAAAATGATTAAACCAGTTAACCAAACACGTGTTACATATCAAAGTCCAAATAAAATGAAAGGTAAAGATGTTCAAAACGTTAAAAGATTAATTTTGGTAAAGTGGCTGAAACATCTGAAAGAGAATTGACACAACCCAACCAGTCACATCTCACACTCGTACCCAACTCACCCACAAATAAACATTTTCCTCAACCTGTAGAAGGGAGATCATGCTACATCTATGGAAAAAGAGGACATATTTCTTCTAATTGTCCTTATTATCAGACTCCCAAAAAGAAAATTGAACTTGATGATACAAAACCAAGTTTTTCTAAAAGGAGATCTATTACTCCACCTAAGAGTATTAGTGAACCTAAAGTTCAAACCATAAGCCAGTCGTCTGTTTATCACAAACAGGCATTACACAAAACTAGTTTACGGAAAGAAAAATCATGTTATCTGTCTGATAATGATAAGAAGAAGAAGAACAATGTGCCCTCAACCTTTGATGGACAGTGGGTTGAGTTCATGATGTGTGATTCCTCTGGGTCACCGAAGCCAGTTAAGACTTGGGTCCCAAACCTGAACTGATCAATTCCTTTGAATGTGCAAGGTGTCCGCAACAGCGCTATCACAAATACCTGGATTGTTGATAGTGGGGCGTCTAGGCACATGACCGGGAACTCGTCTCTCCTTTTCAATGTCAAACAAACTAAAGTGGGACACGTATCATTTGTTGGGAATAAAGGAGGTTACATCACAACACACGACGAAGTAGGAAACGAGAAAGTTAAGTTTGAGAAGGTTAACTACGTGAAACAACTATAGAACAACTTACTTTATGTCTCCCAGATCTGTGATAAAGGACTCAAAGTTGTATTTGACAACAAGAAGTGCTACATGTTGTAGAAGGATTATGTTATCCCGGAGGAAAAAGGCTTAATGTTAGCTTCAAGATATAATGATCTGTATGTCTTGGATCTATCAAAGGCTTCAACAACAGAGAACACTGTCCAATGCTTTTTGTCAAAGGCAACAAGGAGGGACTCAGTCTCCTCGCATAGGAGAATGGGACACATTAATCCTAGGAAGATGAGTCATCTGATACAGAATGATTTAGTAAATGGAGTAACAGTCAACAACTTTTAGCTTCCTGATTTTTGTGTAGCATGTAAGAAAAGGAAACAGACCAAGAAGTCTCATAAGGCAAAGAAAGTTCATTCAATTGACCTACCTCTCGAAATTCTACGCACGGATCTGTTTGGTCCGGTCAACACAAAGAGCATTGCTGGAGATTTGTACTATTATGTAGTAACATATGATTACTCAAGATTCTATTGGGTGATGTTTATAAAATCCAAATCAGAGACATTTGAATCATTTAAAAATATAGTAACTACATTGGAATCACTTTACAAGCTAAAAGTAATACAGATTTGGTCAGACAACGGGATAGAGTTCAAGAATCAATGGATGGAGACTTTTTATAGAGAGAAAGGAATTGTACATCAATTCACATCTACCTACACTCCACATATGAATGGGGTTGCCGAAAGGAAGAATCAGAGCTTGATAGAGACAGCAAGAACGATGTTAGCAGACTCCAAACTGCCTATTCAATTTTGGAACAAGGTAGTGGCTAATCCATGCTACACTCTTAATCTAGTCTTGGTTGTCAAACATCAGGGTAATATATGTTATGAGCTTCCCCAGCAACGTAAACCAAACATGGAGTATCTCGAACCATTTGTGCACCATGCATATTGCTGAGAAAACTCAGACTGGGAAGTTCAGTGAGAAGGATGAAGAAGGTATCTTTCTCGGATATAGTATACCAAACAAGAGAGTTTATAACAACTCAATGGGTTAGGTAGAAGTGTGGTGCAATGTTGATATTCAAAGATACACCACCCTCCTGCTGGAAAAGGACCTTCATTCTTCTTCGATTATGATGGATTCTTTAAGTCCTTCAACCTACCTTCCTCTCTTCCTGATGATGATTTATCGACTAAAATGATGTACGATGTTCTGAACACTCTGCCACAATACTCGACAACATCGGTTCCACTAGACGATTCTTCTAACCTTTAAGGGGGAGAGCTTGAGGTAAGCGACTCCTCCTCTGATGATGAAGCAGTGGAGATTGAAACTGTGGACTAGGATGAATAGGTTCCGGCTAATGAAAGTACACAAGCATCAGATATTGATGCCTCTGACACATTTGAACCTCATACTCCAACAACTACTGACACTGAACCTGGAATTCAAAATCTGGATCAGGACGTAGTTGTTCCCACCACTCCCGCATCTCAAATCAATCTATATCATCCCCTGGACAACATCATTGGGGATGTATTATCGGGAGTACAAATACGAAATCAGTTATACTCAGCTGATTATGCCTCAATCATGGAAAAAGGCTATCTTTATGATGGTGCTTATCCATGTTTTATGTCTCAATTTGAGCCAAAATATGTAAGTGAAGCCTTAAACGATGAGGCAGGGGTTAGTGCTATGCAAGAAGCACTCCTACAGTTCAAAAAGTTAGGAGTATGGACCCTTGTTGACAGACCAAAAGGTCCTACAGTTCAAAAGCAAGTCTTTCAAACCCATCATATGTCTGGAGCATCCACTATCTACATGCCATACGCTGTTTACAATCTTAGTGGATGACTCATGTGATCAAATAAAGAACAGATTAACCAGGTGAAATAAGAACCCAAGTTTGAAAAACTCTATCTTTTGAAGAAGCAGATTTCTTGCAAAAGTAATTATTAACCAATTTTTTTTAATTTATTTCCAAAATAGTTCCTATTTACATGACCATGAAGCAATGTAGGACAATTCTTGACAAGATGATCCTCTTGACCACACCTGAAATAATGTGGTTTGTGTCTAGGTCTGTGATGTGATGAGATAGGAATATGATCATGTGAATTTCCTCATCACATTCAGACACACTAGAATCAATGTCACTAAATGTCTCATACATGCCACGAGCTCAAAGTTTATGTGAGGAAGAATTATTTTTTACAAAAATAGATGAATGATCATCTAAAGTACCAGTAGAACTAGTCTCACTAGTGCTAGCTTTAGTCGAATGTGCAATTCTTTTATTTGATAAAGAAATATTTAATGGAGTAAAAGATAGAATTGGATGAGAAAAGAATTTATCAAAACAATTAGTTTTAAGTCACTCGTTAGGCTTTGTATAGAGATCAGTTGCACCATTATCATCACCAGAACAAAAGTAAAATAAATAAAAATAAAAATGGCTTTTGCAGAACTATTTAAATCCTTCAAATATACCTGCCCTCATTCTCTCATCTTTCTCTTCTTTCTCATTCACAGACAGCTCAACCTCCTCTTTGAATTCCTTGAAAGAGTCAAATCCATCTTTACTATCTTCCTTCCCTTTCCCTTTATTAAACTCAGCTACCAAAGCATGATTTATCTCAGTCCTTGTTTCCTCAACCTCTACACTCCAATCAAAGTTAGAAATCAAGGCAGTCTCTTTTTTGTGATTCACATCTTCCTTCTCCCTATCTCAATTGTTAATCTTTGAACTCCTGAATTACTGGAATCGGTGACAATTGATGATGGACATTCACATTTGAAATGTCCATATTGTTTACAGTTCAAACATCTCAGTTTGGACATATCAAATCCTAGTTTTGAATTAGAAGTTTGTCTGCCGAAGTTCTTTCGTCCAGTGCGCTCCATAAATCTTCGAGCTCTAAGAGTCAACATTGCCATTTGCCACTGGATGTTAGTTTCTTCAAGATCATCAGGATCTACCTGATACATGTCTTCCATTTTTAGTCCTTTTCCTTTCAACTCTCCTGCTACAAGTGCTTCATAACTTTGAACAAACATTCCAAAAAGAGCCATTGTTTCTGATGGAACTGAAGTTTCAACATTCACCTTAGAATTAGCCTGATCTCTTTCAATAGTAACATTTCCTCCTAAAAAATTACATGTATTAACTCAACCTTGAATTGAATTCAGTATTTTAGAGCTTGCAGCAGATGATATAATAAAGCAGCATTTTGAGTAAAACCAGATGTAGGCATCATGGTCTGGTAAATTCCCGTCTCTTCATGTCCAACTCAAAGGATTTAAGCTTATTGATAATATCCATCAGCTTGTAATCTGTGAACCCTCTTTCTTGCTTTAGCATCCTCACCTGAAGGCTCCACTAAGGTGGGAGAGAGTCTAGTAGCCTGTTAACTTGTTCACTGTTGGAGAGCTTTGCATCGTATTTTTTAGGGTGCTTGAAACTGTCAAGAAGCGATTTGTGAGAACTGTCAGACTCTCGTTTTTGTATCCAACAAGGAATTGAATTCCTTCTCAACTTGAATGCTCTTATCCTTTACTAGTTCATTGTCACCATCATAGAACTCACATAGGGCATCGTAAAGAAATTTAGCATTTTTATGCTCTGCAAAACAATTGTAGATGTCCGGTGCCAGGCATAGTGTTAATGCTCCAAAAGCTTTCTGGTCACGATCGATCAGCTTCAGATCTTTTTCAATGATGGTAGATAAGTCCTTGTTTTGAGAGACAACATCACCAACAGTGACCGTTGGTACGTGAGGACCAGAAATAATTGATTCCCATTGATTGTGGTCAGTGTAGAAGAAGAAAGCTTTGAGACATCTTTTCCAATCTTCGAAATTGTCTTTGTTAATGAGTCTCGGTGGCCTATTGGGAGCAACACTTTCAAGATCGGCAAGAGTGAGTGAGGTTAACTTTGACATTGTAGTTTTGTTGGGATTTGATGTAGTTTCAGCAAGAGAAAAGGCAATTTCACTGAAAATTCAGTAGTTTCGCAGAAAGTAGGTAAATTCGCAGACAAATTCGCAGAGAAGGCTAATTTCGCTGAGTTGGGTAATTTCGCTAACAATTTCAGAAGCAGTTTCGCTAGCCGAATGTCACAAAATGCATAGTTTCGGCGATAAGTTCGCACGAAACAAGCTTGAACTTTCGTTCAAAATTACTTTTGGCAACAATTTCGCTTGTTAAACCTTCAGAAATACTGGTGAACTTTCGTTCAAAGAGACTAGTTTCGCAGAAACAAAAAAAAACAATTTCAATAGGGATTACACCAGTAGTTTTGCAGAAATAACTCCACATTTTCGTTGAAAGAACACTAGTTTCGCTGGTCGAACCTTGAACCCTTTTTCAACCCAAAATAAATCCGAAATCATCAAAAACTTAATGAATTTGAGATTTGATGATTAGAAGAGCTTCCACAAACAAAAAACTATCAAAACACAATCAATTTCCATATAAAAAACACACGATATTGAACTAAAAATTCATGGAAACTTGATATTGAAATAAAACAACCAAAACCTCAACAAATCATGAGCATTAAGGCTCTGATACCATATTGTTGGTCCATTTGATCGTTTTACAGTGCAAATGAGATAAAGAATCATTCAATATCAAACATACAAACCAAACAAGAAGAACATAGAAGTTTGAATATAATAACAACTCAGTCAATATAAGACATTGAAGATCATAACATTCAATAACATCAAATCACAATGATATTTCTATGTAAAAACTGCTTGGAAACGATAACTTGCAACAAGGATTAACAATTAGGGTTTTGCAAGCTTACCCACAATGATAATAATCAAAAACTATATATAGCAGTCTTAGTTTCGCAGACACTTTCGTTGTCTGCAAAACTGCTCAACTGAAACTATAGTTTCGCCCAACAAAAACTATAGTTTCGCCGACCGAGCTAATCAGCTGACTGTGAGCGAAACTATAGATTAGTTTCGCTCAAAGTTTCGCTGGATTGCAAATCAATATAAATCTAATTACATACAAAAGGAAACTAAAAAAAGACCTATTACAATCAAAAGTAAACAATCTAAACTAAGGTGAGTCCAACCTCAACATGATCTTTAGAAAAGATCAAAATACTATGTAATTTAAGAGATAAAATTTTAAAGATTTTTTCTTCCAAAGTAAAAAAGGGCTTATGAAGATGATGAAATAGACAACTTAAGACAGACATATTTTAGAAATAATATGAATTAATTTTAAAGAAAATCTACTCAAAGTTAATCATCCCAATAGCTATTATAAGATATTTAAATCTCTGTTCATCAAAATCTTTGGTGAACAGATCAACATATTATTCATTTATGTTAACTTTGACCAGTTTAATTAATCCCTTTTCAAAGTTATCTCTAACTAAATGATACCTGATATTGATGTATTTTGTCTATGTGGATGGGAGAATCTTTGGATGTGGATGGGAGTATCTTTGAAATTTATCAATGTTGTACAAGATTCTCTGTAATAAAGATAACACTATTATTGTCTATGTGGATGGGAGTATATTTGAAATTTAATCCATAATCTAACATCTGATTCTGAATCCAAAGCAGTTAAGGAAAACAACTAGTAGCATCAATGTATTAAGCTTCAGTAGTTGATGTAGACACAAAGGATTATTTCGTGCATTGCCATGATATAATCCTTCCACCAAGGAATTGACAACTCCTAAATGTAGACTTTGTAGTCATATTGCAGTCACCATTGTTACTATCTGTATATGTAGAGATTATATGAAGAGGCTGATGCAAGCCAAACACCCAAAGTCTCTCCTGCATGCTGCACAAGTACACTGAAGAATAATGCTTCAGAAGTTTCACACATCCAATAGAAATATTCTAAGTGTGAAATCTTTTGAAGCCAAGACCAATATTTTCTGAAGCCAAAGATGAAGTCTTCTGAAGCTTCATAGCCAACGTCTTCCGAAGCTTCATAGCCAACGTCTTCCGAAGCTTCATAGACAAAGTCTTTCGAAGCTCAACACTTTGAAGACAGATTTCTTCCAAAGTCTTTTAACAACATGCTTTAGCTGATGTACTTTTCCATAAAGCTACACCCCTTTCCACTGCAACTCTATAAAGTCACCAACTTACATGAGTTGGTGAAATGGTCCATGCTTTTGGTACATGTACATTGAGGTCTTGAGTCTGTAACTTTCTACTTCATGTACTTTATCCTTTTTGTAATAGATAAGGATGTGAGCTATGGCATGTCATAGTCACTAGTCAAAAGGCAATCTACCATTTGATTCTACAATTGATTTTGTTTTGTGTCTAGTCAATTGTATCCAACTAGCCTTCAAAGTATGGCCGGCTATATGATGTAGTATAAGTATCTTAGGTTCTTGTATCTTTTGAATATGCTTTGTAACACTTGTAATAAAACTTGAGAAAGCAATATACTGCAAATTTGAAAACCATATACTTGTGTATCTTGTTATGTATCATACTTAATGTGTTTTTAGTATCTTCTATTATGGTTAATCCAGTTAACTGTTTGATTAAGTTTAGTTTCTTCTCCTCTTTGTGTTGTTGTGTTGTAAGTGACCACCCTTCACCGGTCCTGTATTTGGTATTAGAGTTTTCCAGGCTCTTGATATAAGATCTCACCATCTTTAGATCCCTAACACACACAAATACTAAACTTTTCAAATGGCAACCATATCCAAAACTGATATGGAAACTGGAACCATGAACAAGTCCCCACTGATCACTCTTGAAGACTTTGATACTTGGTGCCTAAGAATGGAAGGTTTCATCAGCTCTCTAGACTCAAGAATGTGGGAGTCTATTGAGAATGGACCTTACATACCATACACCCCTTCTGCTACTGGTGGTTGTATGATCCCCAAGGCTATGGCTGACTACTCAAATAAAGACAGAATGAGAGTAGAGATTGACCGGAAGGCCATGACAGCCCTTCTGACTGCTATTCCAAACTCTGTATACAGAGGTTTCAAGAAATGCAAAACCGCTAAGCAGTTGTGGGATGCATTGAAACTGATGCATGAGGGTTCCTCTGAAGCAAAGGAGAACAAGAAGGATATCTTGAAGCAGCTATTTGAAAACTTCACCTTCAATGCAAGTGAAACCATAACTCAGCAATACTTCAGGTATGTTGAGATTGTGGATACCCTAGTGGATGGAAGAGTTGCTCTTGAGAACAAAGACATTTTAAGTAAGTTCATGTCCTCACTTCCTAGGCAATGGACACACTATTGTGTGGTATCAAGACGACTTCGAACCTAAAAATTAGTGTCTAACACTCTTCATTAGATCCTCAAATTTCTTGTACTTTTCCTTTCTAGTAACTCATGCATGTATCTCGAATGCAAAACATAGTCGTATGACATTCTAGAACTGGAGGGCTTGTACTATATCTTTCGAGTCATAGAATAGTGGCCACTTGTATAATGTATAAACATCGTCTGCTGACAAGTTGGTTAGCCACATAGGTTCAAACACCCAGATAGTTTATATTTTGCTCTCTCTCTGTAGAACTACGACCGCTACGCCTGTTCTCCAATCGTAATACCACCATTTGAAGTGTGGAGTGAAGTCATGTGGCATTTCTTGTAAGGGAATCTTAGACACAGTGCGCGAAGGACTCCACTTCAGCACCACTTCGGCTTTCCGGATATGGGATCCACTTCAGACCTTCGGATGTACCTCTTCGGTTGTTGAGTTCTGAAGTTTACCCATCGGGTGTGGTATTCCTTCCTTAGTGCAGCCTTAAACCAGCCTGACATTTTCCTTGGATTAGCATATAACAAATTTAGGCGTGCCAGCTGGTTGAGCTCAAAGCCAGGTAGAGTCTTCAGATCATGTGGGAATCTAAAGTACTCTATACCCTTCTCCCTCTTAACCGCATACACGTTAAGATCCTCAAAATACGCCCATGCAATGATCTTTCCGACACCTTTAGATGTTTGTTGACCTTGTATAGCTTGGTGTAGGCATTTGGCTTTTGTGTAGTGCGTTGGGCTCGTATCTCAGCAAAACAAGCCGCTGATTCAGCCTTCTTGATATCAACATCAACGTCTGAGGCTTGGGCTTGGCTTTCATTCTTCTCAGTATTTTTTTCCATCTCATCCAGTTTGTCAAACGTAGCACTACCAAGAGTGTCACCCAAGTTGGGGATCACGTTGCCCTCTCGGTCAGTGTACTCTGGATAGTACTCAGCTGTGACGTCCTCAATCTCTATTTTATCTACGTCGTTAAGCTCATTGTCACTAGTCACATCAAAAGTAGATGCATCTTCGACAATTTCATCTAGGTTAAGCCTGAACATTTTTGCAAGTTGCTAGTCAGTTAGGCCGTGTATGATTTCTCCTTCTTCGGGAGTGTAGCTCACCGACCTTCTGACAATCCCTTGCAAATCAAGAATCATTATTAATTGAGACTTGATTTGCTGTAGGGGAGCAACATCATATTCATCTTGTTGAGATGTTTGATCTGCTTGATTTAAACATGTAACACATCAATCATTAGTAATTAATCCAGACATTTAAACATTAAATATATATAAACATTAATTACAGAATTTGAATACAAGATTCAAGTACAAAAGTTTTCAGTCGTACAAATGCGGTAGGACAATGCGAATAGGGTGGTTCAGTTGTACAAATGGATGGGTGATTGAGGTCAATCGTGCGTATGGGATGAGCGATTGAATTCAGTCGTGCGTTTGAGCCAATCGTGCGACTGAAGGCTGTTGTTTTTGAAAATTCAAAGGTTTTTGATACTTTGACACAAAAACACGAGTTTTCAAGAACCCTAATCTGTCATATGCCGAAAAATTTAAACTAATTGAATCACACACAAAATCAAGAGCTATGGCTCTGATACCAATTGTGAAGACACTTGATTTGTTGACTTTAGAGTGTGTTCTTGATGGAAGGAAATAAAAAACAAAACCAAGAGACAAACAATAGAACGAACAAGAATATAATGGTTTCATTGATAAAACCTAACGATTACAAGCTCGTTAAACATAAGAATCAAAACTCTTGGCAAGGGGAGATCGAGCATTATCTCCCCTCTTATCCGATGGCACCTAGGCCCCGGGCAGACTCCCTCAAAATCCTCTCTCATTCTCTACACAATGAAACTGGTATTTATACACCTAAACCCATATCATATGCGACTGGGCCCATTCATGGATTGGACCATAAGTATGGTTCAATCATACAACTGGACCATACGTATGGTTCAATCGTATGACTGGACCATATTTATGGTTCATTCTTACAAATGGCCCAATCACATCACTTACTCGCACGACTAGCCCATTAGCAAGGCTCAGTCCTACGAATGAATCTCATTTGCATATGCTCCTGCGAATGACTCAGTGTCATGTGTTTACAACATATCAGGTGTATTACATTAAGCCTAGACTATTTGTCAAGCGACGGACACACTATATATGACAATATATGCTCCAACAATATGGCCTTACCATTTATGACCTCTCCAATACCATCACCCCAAAGAACATCAATACCATCACCACAAAGAGCACCAATCCCATCATCATCTGTGCCTATTGAGTTTGGTGATTCTGCCAGCTCTTTAGAGGAATCCAAATCATCATCTGATGAGGAGGATCATCCAAGACAGTTGCTTGATAGGCAAGTTGCTTCTGAGGCTGCTCCATCAGAAAGTTATACTGAATCAGGAGTCAACAAGCCTGATGAAAAGGATGAGTTGATTTCAAAACTATTACAAAAGGTAGCCAAGATGGAAAGGTTACTTAATAGAAGATCTGGGATAATTCAAGACAAACTTCTAGATGTGGATGAGAAAGAAAGGGAGTTGAAAGATATGAAAGAGAAGTATGAGAATGAGAAGAAAGAAAAGGAAATGGAGATTGAAAAGTTAAAGGCTGCTCTTCAACACTCAAGGGATGAAATAAGTAGTCGTGTTGACACTTTAGCCATCCAAAATATAGCCAAGGAAGAACAAGAAGGAATGATTGAAGAACAATCTGATATTATTAGAGACTTGCAAAAACAGATATACACTCTTAACAAGAGAGCATCTGAGTTAGAACTGCTTGTTCTTATGAAAAAAGAAGCTGAGATAGAGAAAGATAATGGAGAGAAATTAGAAGAGAAAAGATCAATGGAAAGTGATAAAGAGGACAAATATGAAAGTACATCACGGGAAAGTGGTGTTAACTCCCCTCCTACCAAAAAGATGAAGTTCTCTGAAACTAACAAAGGGGGAGAAACTACTGGATCTAAACATGATGAATCTAGCATGGAGATGGTGGTCTATACAAGCAAATCAGAAGAAGTTCACACTTAAGAGGACGAATTCAGTGATATGATTAAAGCTCTTGACTCTGTCACTGTAGAAGAGTTTATCATAGATGATGACTTTTGGGAGTTTGTTGTTGATCAGGGGCAAAACCAAGAACAAATTGTGGTTATTCTTCAATCTCTTGTCTTACTTGAGAAGGAATTGAGTATCCAAATAGTGCATGTTGTATCATTAACTGATGAACAAAAAGATATCATTAGAAGATTATATGAAGAGAAGCAAAAGAAAGAAGAATTAGCTGTTGTTTTTGAAGAAAAAGAAAAATCAGAGGCTGAAAAGGTACCTTAAGAAGCTGAAAAGGCTAAAACCTCATCAGTTTCAGGAATGCAGACCTATACCAGAAGGAGGAAATATATATCTGAGAAGGCAAAGGGGAAGAGACCAATGGCTGAAGAATAACCAGTCAAGAAACAAGAAAAAGATGGCCCCAGAAGCCTTGCAGCAATTGCTGAATTCTTAGAGGAGCATGAATGGGCTAAAGCCCAATTGAAAAAGAAGCCTGAATTCATTGATTTAGAAGAAGGAGAGATAGAGGGTGGCTATGTGGTTGATGAACCAATAGCTCCTAAAAGGCCTGTGAAAGAGGAGGAATCAATAAGGGAGATGGTAGAGAAAGCCCAAACTGATGACTTAATGGTCAAGACTATGTTTTTGATCAATCATGGGTATGACCCTGATAATGTATTCAGAATGACTTGTGAGGGAATGAAGGCAGATAAAGAAAAGTTAAACAAAATATGGGACCCAATTTATGATACTGAATATGAGAAGACTCTTTCTCCCAAAGCTCCAATGTTAAAGTCATTCTCCAAGACAAAGCAGACTTCCTCTCCTCAACCACTATATCCTAATCCCTACAGTATGGCTGATAGGGAAACGAAGCATATCTGTCTAAGCAAGGATTTACCAGAAGAAAATTGGGAAACATGAAGACAAATTCCATAAGGGCTGTTATTCTTAGGATGATTAATGAAAAGAATGAAAGGCTAAAGAAAATTGAAGAAGAGATTATTAGCAAAAAGCCTAGAACAAGAGTATCTGCACAAGACATCCAGCTCACCCAAAGAGACCATGACTCTCTGGCACCTGTTCTCCACAAGAATCCAGAGTAGTTTATTGAGCCCTCTTAATTGAAACTTCAAGAAGGGCTCACCATTGCTGAGACGATTAAAGGTGTGTCTACTCCAAAAGGCAAAACCAACCAAAAAATAATTGCCTGGAAGTATGATAGTGACTAGAGCATGTTCATGATCAAAAGGATTTCAAGTTTAGTTCAACTCTTCACAGAGTACTCTTCTCTGGTGAACTCCCTAGAAATCCATGATTTGAAAGAACTAGTCAATTTAGAGTTGTTCAATCACAAGGCTATGTTTAGAGGCTATGAGTATGAAGATATTCTAAGGATGTTTAAAAGAATAGACAACTTCAAATCTCTCAAGGCTATCTGCATGATAAGAGATAGATCCTTTGTCAACCCCTTGGAGAAGAAGAGAACCAAACCATCTGAAGAAGTGGTGTTCCCTAAGCTTAAGGTGAAGCCTACTGAATCTTTGAAAAGAAATATGGTAGCCGGAACTCATTCCTCCAAACCAATCTCAAATGTCTATTATGATGAAAAGATACATGTGTTGGTGATTGAAAGAAGATGGGGAGGAAAAGAAGGAACTCAAATCAGATTGTTTATTGGATATAAGATAAGATTGTTAGATTACTCCTATATCCACTACATATACACAAGGCATTTTAGAGAAAAAAAAGAATAAAATGGGAGAATAAGATATGAATTTCTTTCTAAAATGTATAAAGATTTTAAAAATGGCATTTGCTAAAATCAATGTCAAGAGGGAACAGAGAAAGAAGAAGAAGACTTCTCTGCAATTGGGGAATATTGTGAAGTTAGAGGTAGATGTGGATGGAGCATTGTTAATTCATAGAGATGGGTTGTCTTCAATGTCAATATAGGAACCCATTTCTCTAAAGAAGCTGCTCTAGAAGCCATCTACACTATGAGCCAGATAAAGATCCATGTGCTGACCAGAGAGAAGATGTCTGATGCAAATCACTTTGTCAACATGATAAAGGCAATTATGGATCCATCTCAGGTAGAGCCTCTTATTCCTCCACAAGACCCAACAAAATCTTCCCAATCTCAACCACCATCAAACCCTTGAAGAACTTAGGCTGTATAATCCTTAAGGGAAGTATTATTGGACCCTAAAAAGATTTTACATGCCAATTCAATTAGTGGATTGATGGTTGTTCTGCTGGAAATCTCACAAGTCCAAGAACAAATACGAATGAAGAATCTGCAAAGAAGAAGACAAGTGTCGGCTAACTGCATTTGTTTATGCGGGTGACATAGAATAAATGCTGACAAGTATTTGTTCTTTCGCGTTAACAAATTCGGATATGCGGAAACAAATATTGACAAGTATTTGTACATCCAAATTAATTAATATGGATGCCCAGCAACAAATGCGCATATGTGTTTGTTCATCCGCATTTTTCAATGTTGATGACCAAACACTAATGTTGAAGACAAACAAGAAATGTTGATCAAGATCAACACATCCGCATTAGTCAATGTGGATGAACAAAGGAAATGTTGATGAAGACTTAGACTAGTTCTTTGATGTATAGGTTAGGGGTAGTTTAATCATTTTGTAAAAGGCATCTTGTCAGCCTATAAATAAAATAGAAAACCTCGTATGTGAGGTGACTATTGATAGACATTTTAAACAATTAGAATATTCTATTTACAATATTTCTTGTTACTGTTTAATGCTCTAACCCTATCAATCATTGTAACCCATTAACTTCATTAATACAATCAAGCATTTGTGAGTATTTCTTGCATTCAATGTTCCTTGATTGTAGATTTCGCCTTACAGTCATTGAATCAATCATCATATTCGGTCCTTGTTGATTCACATCAATAGAGAATATCATTCTCAAACCCCAGTCAAGGTTTGCTGAAGTGTTCAAAGGAAGGAGACATATACGAGCAGGCAATGTCATTGGTTAACTGGATATTGAGGTGGACCCTAAGATTAGCTTCAATGGGAAAATCTTGATTGAAGGCCCAGTGATGAAACCACTGATCACTGTTGTAGAACCAAAAACTTTAGCATCACAAGCCCTCAGTGAAACACTTGCTAGTGAAGGTGTCTCTTAACCTCTCTCTAGCCAGAGTCTAGATGCTATACCAGGCAGTAAAGGCCAAAGCTTTCTCAACCCTAAGTTATAATGGTCTGTGGGTGACAAAGGGAAAAGAATTATGACTCCTAAGGAGATTAAGGAGGAGAAGAGAGAGAGGAAGAGGAAGATAAAAGGAGAAAGTTCCACTGGGTCCTCAGGCTTCATGGAAGCTGCAATCAGGGCTGCCCCCAAACCAAGCACTCAGAATTATGAGTTAAGAGTAGTCCAGATTAAATACTTGTAGACCAAAAACTATTGTATAGATGAGATCATCTCTCTCCCCTTATATGAATTGAATGGACTAGTAGACGTGGAGGTGTCTAAGGAGAGGAATGAGGCAAAGGATGCAGATTTGCTCCTCAAGACCAAGGAAGAAAGAAGGCAAGTAGGCTATACAAACATGCTCCTACCATCTCCCCAGTTCAAGAAAGTCCTGAAGAAGAGGCTGTGGCAACTGAACAGCCTTAGGTAGATAAGGAGGTTGACAAACAAAATATGATCAACTACTTAAGTGCCACAGGTCTCTATTAGGCAGTTTTACTTTTTCTTTTGTCATATGCGTATGTTTAGTTTGAATACCTCAAGCAACTTGAGCTACAAAATCTCAAAGAAAAAAAGGCTGCTAAGAGGAAGATGAGGGAAGAAGCAGCAAAGTCAAGAGCCATCATCCAAAAGAGTCAAAAGAAGTCTGCTGATAGATAGGGAATGATGAGCTTCTTGAAGCTGTATGGATTCTCTAGAAGGAGATTGGGTCGAATGTATCTAACCACCATCGATAAGCACATTAGGGTAATCAAACAGAAGATTAAGAGAGGAGAGCTAGTTGACTTGCATTCTCCACCAAGTAAAGCTCTTCTGGAAGTGGAGCTTAAGGTTGAATATGGACAGCACAACATGGACCTCCTGCTGAACCACAACAAACTTCATCTTCTAATCCACAACATGGTTGAACTCCCTTTCCTTCTAAACCTATGAGGGAGGATGACCTGACTTATAAGTACAAATCAAAACAATTTGGTGCTGAGGGCAAGTCTACTCAGTTGAAGAGGAAAAAAAGGATGGCCACTAGTCCGTATCAAAGAATAAATCAAAGGCATTGACTTCTAGGCCTCAGGATGAGTTAGAGCATCCTGAGGATGTGCAAGTAAAGGTTGCTTAATCAACTCCAACTCAAGTAAAGCCTCTATAATCAAGAAGACCCATCTTGTCATGAACTTTTGCTGCAAATCCAAACAGATGGTATGTCATAAGAGATCAAGGTGGTCAAGATGTCTACTTCAAGAAAGACATGCTTAACCTACCTCTTCATGATCTCTTTGACATGAGAAGGTATGTTGATAGTTTGAGTGATCCTGACCAATTAATGAAGAAAGGAATGGTCATGATCATGATGAGGACTATGAGTATCTGAAGGCACTTATCTGTTTTGGTAGCATCGGCCTAGGGGGAGTTTATAAGGCTTAATAAGAGGCCGATGCACCAAAAACAAACCAAGTCTTTCTTGAATGCATGCACTCAATGCAAAGTAGAAGTTTGTTCGGAAGTTTTACACCCTGCATCATAAATATTCTAAGTGTAAAGTCTTCCGAAGCCAATACCAATATCTTCTGAAGTGAAAAATGAAGTCCTCCAAAGCTTCAAAGACAAAGTCTTCCAAAGCCAATGGAGTGAGACAGATTTCTTCTGAAGACTTTGAAGAACATGCTTTCTTGGATGTACTTTTCATAAAGCTAACCAACTTTCCACTGCAACTCTGAAGACTCACCAACTTATACAAGTTGGTGAATGGTCCATGCTTTTTGTAAGTGTACATTGAGGTCTTGAGTTTGTAACTTTCTACTTTTTGTACTTTTATCCTTTTTGTAATGCATTAGGATGTGAGCTATGGCATGTCATAGTCACTAGTCAAAAGGCAAATCATCTTTTGACTCTACATTGATTTTGTTGTCTAGATCAAATACCAGCTGGCTTTCTAAGTATGGCCAACTGTAGGATGTAGTATAAAGTATCTCAAGTCCTTTGTAAAACTTGTAATAGAACTTGGGAAGCAATATACTACACTCTTGAAAATTAAACATTTTTGTTGTTCTTAAGTTTCTATCTCTGGTTTCCAATAGAAACAAACAAATAACCATATTAGCCAACGTTGGTGATCCGTCAGGTTGCTATAGTATCCCTAAAAATGAATTTAGGCACACTAGCTTTCGTTTACTTTGCAGAACACCATCATACTAGCAAGATTGCCCATATGACTGATTTTTCTAGATAATGACATGAACAGTTTTCCATTGCTCCAATCTTTACATAAGCTAACTTGATTAACATTAACACCTGCAGAAATTCCCCCTCAAATTCAGTGTATCCCAATATATAAACATTGTCTTGGCGTCTTTATACGATGTATTGGGCAAAAGGTAGAAGGTTCCAATCCACAGCTGACAATCTCAAACTAATCAACATGCACTCAGATTCATCATTACAAACCAGCTCACATCATTAATTTCTAATTGCGTCTTTAATTTCTCTATACATGGATTCCCTCTAAGAATCAGAATCCTCTCTGTGCGGATAAATATAACTTGATTGGCCCATAAATAGTCAGATGCTCCTGACTGCCCCACAAAATCAGCACCGACTGCTGACACATTCTCTTCTCTCTTTCGTGTTCTAATTACATTCATCTATTCTGGAAGTCCAATAAATAATGGGGTATCCATCGAACTTATTTGACAAAAGAACCTCAGGATGAATATGCTTTGCTCATCCTCAAATCTATGCAAGAGGCAGTTCCAGACCGCTTTTTTTTTTGTCTGGAACACCATTCATTCGTATCACATGGAGGAAAAATATCACATTCATGTGAATGGATGATACAAATAATATATTCGTGCGACTGGACAAATGCAGATGAGTTAATCGTGTGATTTGACAAATGCAGATGAGTCAATCATGCGATCGGACAAATGCGGATGACTTTATGCGGATGGCTCGGTCGTGCGATTGAACATACGACTGGTCTAGTCGCACGACTGAACATACAACTAGTCCAGCCGCATGGTCCAGTCGTATGAGCGGATCTGCAAGCATATTTTCAGATCTACAGCCGTCATGGCTGCCAAAAACCCTAATCTGATGAATTTTACATGAACCGAAACAAAATAGACATCATCATATTTTCAATGGTGATAAGAACATTGTTCCAAGTTTGATTTTAACCAAGAAACAACACACGTTACAAGATCTGAGCAAAACACGAAGAACATGAAGTAGGTTTAACGTCAAAGAACATGAAATAGATCCAGAAATCAAGAGCTCGGGTTGCTAGAATGATAGATTATTCTAGCAATAACTGGCTCTGATACCAATTGTTAAGTCGCTGGATCGGTTGACATCCGAGCGTGTTCTTGACGAAAGGAATCAAAACCAAAACCAAGAGACAAACAATAGAATGAACAATAATAGAATGGTTTCATTGATAAAACCTAACAATTACAAGCTCGTTAAACATAAGAATCACGTCTCTCGGCAAGGGGTGATTGAGTATGATCTCCCCTCTCATCTGGCAGCACCTAGGCCCCGGGCACCCTCCTTTTACTTTCTACACAATGATTTGGTATTTATAGGCCTCAGCCCATATCAGATGCGACTAGGCCCATTCGTACTATTGGACCATGCGTATGGTTCACTCGTACGACTGGACCATAACTATGGTTCAGTCTTACGAATGGCCCAATAGCATCTCTCATTCACACGACTAGTACATTAGCATAACCATGCATTTGTTAAGTTCGTTTTTCTAGGTCTGAAAAAGTGAATAATGAATGTTTAAGTCAGAAACATCATTTATACTCACTCGCACATATTAAATTCATTTATTTAATGATGTAGGACCCTTTATCTTTATTTCCAAACTTACTGTTTCCATAGTTTTTAGTTATTCCCTAGATCTTCTACAGATTCCATAGATAGTCTCCGCTTCCATAGATCTTCTACGGATTCCGAAGATTAACTAGGAATGACTTAGAATTAAAAAATCACTTTTGATGAAGTATAATTTAAATTTTCTTAGGTTACCAATCTATGAAAATAAATTATGCTTTTAAAAACATTAACTCATCCGTAATTTACCAATCTACGGATATTCATATTTTATTAAGTTTCACACTGTAGCTTCCGCTGTTGCTGAAAATACACTGTATCTTCTGCTGATATTGAAAATGCATTATAGCTTCTCCTGATACCTCTTTGATTGTATGGTCCTAATCAACTGATAAAATCATTTATTGCTATTGGACCTTGTTGACTTTGTTTTCATGACAATTGTGCATAAGAAGGTTTAAATTTTGAAAAACTTTATGTACCCAGCAGCCAAGTTAATGCTCAAGTTCCAATTTTTCATTTAAATTTTGATCCAATTTCAGATTTTATTGTTTTTCATGCATTAAATACTCCCCCTAAATTTGTGATTAATGTTAAGATGTAGCATTCATCATAAATTTATGAAGAAATTAGCATGAAAGGCACATGAAAGTCCAAAAGTTATAAAATATCCTAAGTTAAGAAGAAATAAAACAAAATAAATGAATTATTATATGCAAACATATAAACACATATAATGGGATCATACTATGGCACTAAACTTCTTCATGTTAGATTTGTTTGATGAAGTATGATTTGATTCTAGTCCTGATTGCAAGTATGTTGGACCACTAAAATTCAAAGAAGAGTATTGTATCAACTAGGCATGTTGATTATCATGTTGTTGTGTTTATAGTTAACCATTATGGGCGCCACATTCAATTCACATTAGATTTTATCCTCCTTTTGTGAGTCAATTCATCACTTTTCCACACTTAGAAACTATGTACATTAAGTTATAAATTTT
>BJCM01227386.1:0-10723 GCA_018326385.1 Flaveria bidentis
GTATATTGCTTTCTCAAGTTCTATTACAAGTGTTACAAAGCATAATGGAAAGATACAAGAACAAGGAATACTTATACTACAACCTACAGCCGGCTATACTTTGAAAGCCAGCTGGATACAATTGACTAGACACAAACAAAATCAATTGTAGAGTCAAAAGGCAGATTGCCTTTTGACTAGTGACTATGACATGCCATAGTTCACATCCTTATCTATTACAAAAAGGATAAAGTACATGAAGTAGAAAGTTACAGACTCGAGACCTCAATATACAGTTACCAAAAGCATGGACCTTTTCACCAACTCATGTAAGTTGGTGACTTTACAGAGATTTAGCAGAAAGGTGTCCAGCTTTATGGAACAGTACACCAAATAAAGCATGTGCCAAAAGTCTTTGGAAGAAATCTATCTTCATAAGTTGAAGCTTCGGAAGACTTTTTCTCTGAGGCTTCGGAAGACTTCATATTTGGCTTTGGAAGATATTGGTCTTGGCTTCGGAAGATGTCACACTTAGAATATTTCTGTTGCATGTATGAAACTTCCTAAGCATTCTTCTTCATTGTACTTGTGCAGCATGCAGGATAGACTTTGGATGTTTAGGTTGCATCAGCCTCTTCATTAATCTCTACATCATCAAACATCAGACCCACATAAGTGAAGTCCATCATAGTGCTTGCAAGACTTTTCAACATCATACGGGCCCGAGTAACATTTGTTAAGTTCCACTTTTCATTAATATTATCTTCCACTTTAATATACAATACTTTACTTACTAAGCACATAACATACCAAGTACCATTCAACATAAAATCATATTCGACCTTTCACGGGATAGCAGAGGTTCGGGGGCGGCAGCCCCTGACAACAGGGTTCTAGGGGCAGCAACCCCTAGTGGGGTCCAAGGGGCAACGCCCCTGGCTAGGGCCGGGCTGAAGCATTTATATAGCACAATTTGTTATTGAAAATTCTATTTTCCTGATAAAACCTCTTTAGATCTTTGTCATTAAAAATGTATATATAGTATTCATAACAACCCTAAAACATAGAAAAACTTGTAAATAAGAGGATCTAGAACTCACCTGGTCATAATGAGTAGCTCCTAGTCTAAGCTTCATAAGCTAGGATCGTGGTATACAGTCTGCATAAGTTAACACTAAAATGGGTTATTTTGTACCTAGTTTCAACAGTAGTTTCGTAGTTTGTTTCACTGCCAGTTTTGCATGATAGTTTCGCAGCAAGTTTCGCATGACAGTTTCGCCCAGCTATCGTTGGAATTCCATGAATGCAAAATTACCCACCAAACTATAGTTTCGCTAGGCAAGCTCATAGTGTTATAGTCTGAACTCACAGTTTCATAGGATGCACAGATTGTTTTGTAGAACGAACAGAAATGATGAACCAGATTGTTTTTAACCTAAAATCACAACTTTTTACGTCCAAATTCTTAGTTTTTCATCCATGAAGCTATATCACAACTTTTTACATGATTTCATACATAAAAAGTATGAACTTTATGTGATTCTTTGTAACTTTTCAAAACCCAAAACCCTAGAATTCGGGTTTGATCTACAAAGGCGTTTAGGGGCTAATTCTTACCTAGAGCTCCAAATCTTGAGTTTTTTCACTTTCTCTCTCTACTCTCTCTCTCTCTCTTTAAAAGTTGGTGGTTAGGGTTGAAATGAAGAAGATGATGGTTAATTAGGTCGTTAAGGTGGCTGATTATGGGCCTTTAACCACTTAATAATTTGGCCCTGACCCATTATCTTCCTTTATTTTTATTTAGTATCCCCTAATTAAGCCTATTATTATTAAATGACTCGTTTTGAGTTTTCAAGTTGTTACAAGGCTATTATTTCTATAAGTGATTCAACAAGCACAAATAAAAGAACCGACTAGACTAGAATCAAACATTTTTGAAAAGGTGGAAGAGTATGGAATTACATATAATGTGATCTAAATTTACTAGGATGCCCTTTTTCAATAAAACTGCATTTTTGAGATCTATTCATTAAAGAAGGCAGAAGTTATATGTAACATCGTGTATTTTTAGGTTAATTAAAAGTTAGCATCGTTTATTTTTGTAAGGACCATTGTTGTCAAATATAAAACTTATAGAATAGTCATGTTTTTTTCCTGATTGCCTTTAATTCTTTTTAATAACTAAGGATATTAACTTTAATAATAATAGTAATAATGCTAGTAACAATAATATTAATAATAATAATAATAGTAATAATAATATTAATAATAATAATATTTATAAAAACAATAATAAAAATAACAATAATAATAATAATAATAAGAATAAGAATAATAAGAATTGGAATAAAAATAACTATATTAATAATAAGTTATAAAAGTTAACAAGTTAAGAATTAATGATAAACTTAACTTAAGAGGGTGTTTTGTCATTTTATAAACTTTCAATAGAAGTTTTAGGCATTAAAATAATAAAAATCGAAATTTCGAGGACTAAAATACAAAACTTTAAAACCCAAACCTTCCCAACCCCGCAAATCCGGCCAAGTTTTCGGGTCACCTCCGCCAAGCTCCGGCGAGGTCCAAAACCTACAAAATCGACCGATTTAGATACCCAAACCGTTCCAAATCCTTTCATATACATGATTCGAACATGAACGCACACTTTATTTGCATTTACAAGCCGGTTACAAACCTAAAATGATTGTTCTTCGATTGTTCTTATCATCGGCAATTACGCATCCATCGTGCACCTTCGGCCGCAACTCGTTCTTCGATTGTTCTTATCATCATCTCAAATCAAACCAGGTAATTAAACATTTATATATACTCCTTTTCACATGGGCAGAAAAAGCTCCAAACTTAATTCGGTTGATAACATCGTACTGTTGTTCAATTGATTCATGAACAAACTAGGGTTCTTGGGTTTTGGGGGGTTTCTGTATGTTTATGTTTTCAAGAGTTCAAAACCAAGTTAAACCAAGGCCATGGCCCTGGTTCATTAGTTAAGACACTGGTCCCACTATTATGAGGTCCCGGGTTTGAACCCAGGCACCCTCATATGATTTTTTAAATAATTATAAAAATAATTTTTATAAACTTTAAATATTTTTAAGGAAACCAAATTATTTTTGGTAATTTTTCTAAATTTAAATAATTATATATATTTTTAATAAAATATTTTAACAAAGGTTACTTTTGGATACTTTCTTATAAAATGGATTGTAAATAATAATTAACAAATTATTATTGGTCCAAACATATATTTTAAATTATTATCATTTAAATCATAATTATTTCAGATAATGATTCCAATTTTATACTTAAACTTTATTAACTATTATAAATGATTCAATTTCTTTTTCTCTATATTAAAAACACATAAATGGTATATTTTTGTATTTAATGTACTTATAAAAATGCCCAAATACCAAACTGAACCCTAGTTCTCAATTAACTCATTAAACTTATTATTTAGATGTTAAATCTTGAAAATATATGTATATAGGTACCTTGTGAAGGTTTACGTTTGGAATGACGTTTATTATTCTTATTAATCTCCATTATATACTTATTGATCATGTGAATTTCCTTGCCCTCTTTTTATATTATTTCACACCATTTTAGGGTGAAACATGTTAACTTATCAACTTATACTTGTAAACATTTTATACTTCTAATGCACATGCAATTCATACTTATATTTTTTCATGGTTATTTGTGTTATTGTGAGCTTTATATGAGATTCATTATATGTTGACAATCATTAACAATTGCTAGCCTGGTGACGTTATAGATCTATGGGCATGACAAGCCTATTTGGTGCTAAAGCCTATTTATTGCCGGCTCCTGATGACGTATGACTTGTTTATCATGGGAACCAAATACACTTAGCTAATCGTTATAAACTTGTAATCTTAATATTGGTCAAGGTTTGATTTTAGCTATATGTGTTCTATAATCTTGCATAACTCGTAACCTTTGACATGAATTGCTACTTGTAACCCTTGGAAACTCACCAACTTTCATAGTTGACCTTTACTTTTTAGGTATTTACGTTATTAGAAATGATGACCTAGACTATAGTTTATGCATGAACCTTATAGAATAATCTTGGTATTCTTGTAAATACAAATTATTGCATGCTACATGATGCTATCTAATTATGAATGCCTTCTTATATGCAACTTGATTCCTTTAGATAGGTTGCCTTGCAAATGCTTAAACTTTGTTGCTTGTCTCCCCTAGAATTATCCTTGATTCTTTGATTCTCCTAACGAATGAAACTTCCTTAACTTATTCTCGATGACATGTGGGATCGTACACTTATATCGTGGGTATAATTCTTTAGACTTTATGTCTAATCTATGAAAATCTCATCAAGGTTTTGATTTCATGAACCTAAGGAATATTGTATGACACATAGACACTTGTATTCTGGATTTCCTAGCAAAAAGCCTTCGGGCTAATTAATCATTTCGCATAAATCCTACGGGACTAGTTATGCTTACCTGGGAATTTCTGGGATGAGTGATAAACTATGGTCAACATACACAATTTTCTATGGCAAATGGGTCAATTTACATTGACATGTCAATGTTTCCAAAAGGTAATGCATTACCAAATGGAATCATTCCATGTGCTTTACAAATCTTGAATCATCCTTGCTTAAGTTATTGTCCTTTATCTCCAAACTCCTTTAACTAATTTATTTTGTATTCTACACGTCTCGTCACCATGGAAAGCGTGGAAGTTCCGACTGCAAGTTAGCCAACTTGGTGGAACAACGAAAAAAGGATCCGTGGTGCTCACGTTGTGTTAGCACTAACCTAGGACGAGTTCAAGAACATGGCCATCTCTAAGTTTTGCCCGAGGTGTGAACTGCAAAAGCTGGAGGAAGAGTTTTGGAACCTTAAGCAAGATGGTGGTGAACATTTGGCCTACTCAACTAGGCATCACGAGTTGAGCATTTTGTTGCCCCATATGGTCGACATTGTTCCTCGCAACATCGAGAAGTTCATCAAGGGTGTACCACCCCAAATTCAAGATGTTGTGGTGGGTAGTCAACCCACAACTTTGGAGGAAGCCATCACTATCACCGCTCAACTTACCGAGAATCATATACGAGCGGGTACCATGTCTGTCAAGGGTGCTAAGGAAGATGAGAAGACGGTCCCCGAAGCTGCCAAGAAGGCTAAAACCGAATCGTCTTACAACAACAGCAAGAAGAAGCGCAAGTTCACACCGGCTCGCAACTATACTGTGGTTGCACCCAAACCACCGCAAAGACAACTTGTACATGTGGCTGCATGATGTGCTCCAAATTATACATAAAATTTCTATCAAAAGCACATAAATTATTCCTTAATATCTCCCTTAAAATGATGAAAATGTACTTAAAAATGTTAAATTTTGTGTTTAGGTGTTTAAAAGGGCAAGATGGACAAAAGAAGCATATTTAACAAGAAATTGAAGCAATCCGAGCTTTGGAGTCCAAGCATGGGGCCGTGCCTCATTAAGCACGCCCCCATGCCTTGCTAGAAACACACCCCTGTGCTAAATTAACACACCCATATGTTTGGACATCTAACAGGACAAAAAGTATTATCCCCTAAAAGAAAGCACGGGGCCTTGCTCATCAAGCACGGGGCCGTGCCCCACCTTCAACACGGGGCCATGCCCCACCTTCAACATCGGGCCGTGCTCCATTTAGCACGGGGTCGTGGTGGGTATACTACCCCAAATTCAAGATGTTGTGGTGGGTAGTCGACCCACAACTTTGGAAGAAGCCATCATTATCACCGCTCAACTTACCGAGAACCATATACGAGCAGGCACCATGTCTGTCAAGGGTGCTAAGAAAGTTGAGAAGACGGTCCCTGTAAGGCCCCGTTCCCGGGACGCATATAGCTGGTAAATCATTGCACATAAAACACATAACTTGCATTTAATCATTCATAAAACACTACAGCGGAAACATAAAAATAACTTTTCATATCATTACAAATGCTTTTGCAAGTTAATACAAGTGCTCATTTCAAAACATCATTCTTTCGCATTACAATGCAAAAACATTAACAAAAGAATGCCATCCAAATGCCGAGTAGCCGCCCCGTGCCATCTTTAGCAATCATTACCTGCCAACTGGAAACACATAAAAGTCAGCGTTGCTGAGTGAGTTCTAGTTTTATAATAAAACATACTATTCTTTCATTAAAACCGTTTATTACTTTCATGCGATCATACATCATACGTACACATAGATAATTGTTATTATCTACATCGTTCATTAACTTCTGCATTCTTTCAACATTACATTTTTTCTTTCCTTCAACCATAACCTTTACCCTGTTATTCCTGGTACTAGACCTAGGTCTATCATAGACCAGTTATAACGATGCTCCGCACCTCTGATCACAGCATCTCGGGTAGAGTTTAGGTGTACCACTGCAATGTGCAATACCTAGCTATTCCTGGTACTAGACCTAGGCCTATCATAGACCAGCTATAATGGTGCTCCGCACCTCTGGTCACAGTACCTAGGGCATGCAGCAATGGTGCTATACAAATGGTCAATCACAAAGAAAAACCCCAATGTGCATCCTCCCGGGGTAGCGAACCCGCACACCGTCGGGCTAACACATTTTAATGGCGTGTCCCGACATACTATGATTGCAAGACTTTCTTTACTTTCATCATTCATTAATGCATGCATTCTTACTTCATTTTCCTCTTTTCTTTATCTTTCACATTACGTTACATAATACTTTCACTTCGTTCATATAGTAACACGTAAAGCCATAGGAAAGATAAACATACATCATAATAAGTAACATCAACATGCACAGTCATCATCATACATGGCAACATCATACAAACATTGCATACATCATGCATAAACATGCAACATCATCATCATGCCCAACATAACCTCTAAGGCCTCTATAGTCACCTTACATGCACTTACGGGAACTTCCACGTCAAAAATTACATCTGCACTTTCCCCCGAAAGTTAGTCATTGAACTATGCTTTTCCTCGGGTACAACAGCCCTATTTGGGTGTATGGACACCCTTCAGTCGCATGGCCTCCAGGCGACTAAACATCATGCGAATGGACCAATGCGAATGAACACCCAATCATACGAATGGACCTTATACGGATGAACACCAATGCGGATGAACACCCATGCGAATGACCTCATACGGATGGACTCAATGCGGATGAGTCCTATGTGAATGGAACTAATGCGAATGGACCTCATTCGAATGAAACTAATGCGGATGAGCACTTACGCGACTGGACCCTCAGTCACATGACTCCCCATGCGACTGGCCCTCCAATCGTACGAATGAATCCTCAATCGTGCGAATGAACATCAATCGTGCGAATGAACCTCAATCGCACCTCATTCGGCCGTATGGCTTCCATTCAGTCGCATAGCCCTAGCTGATGGAGAATGCAATTCATTCCGAACCCAATCTGCCATTTTCGACCTCTAAGCTCATTCAAACCCATTCTAAGCCCAAATCAACCATCCTAAACCTTAGGAATGCATACCACAACACCATTCAAGCACACACAAACTCAAAAGCAAGACCCAAACGAATCATACACATACCCACACATACAAAAACGGGTCAAACCGCCATACACCCCAAAAACTTGATTTTCAGATGTGTTCCAGCCCCAAATTATTCAAAAATGTATAAAAGAGGGGTCCTAGAACTCACACAAATGACCACAACAAGAAGAGCTTCGATTTGACTCGCTACACGACGATTTTGCTCTCTTGAAGCCACCCGAACCAACATTTCTTCCTTTTCTCTTCTTTCTTTCTTCTCCTCTTTTGTTTGCTGAAAATGTGAGTGTGGGGAGAGGGTAATGGCTGCCCTCTCCCTACAAATATCATCACATACCCAAATTTTCTCAAGTTGGTGAGTTTGATCTCTCGACTTTGGACTTTATTTCTTTTTCTTCTTTCGTCGACTTCAAAAATAATTAACCAGGTGTTACAAGTCCACCCCCTTATATAGTTTTCTTCCCTGAAACCTGTTATTCCTCGAACAAACGTGGATAATGATGCCTTATTTCTTCTCCAGTCTCTCACGTTGACTCGGATTCTTTCCTGTGCTTCCACTGTACATGCACAAGAGGAACCACTTTATTTCTCAGCCTCTTCTCTTTTCGATCGATGATTGCCACTAGTTGCTCCACATAAATGAGTTGTTCGTCTACTTCGATATCCTCTAGTGGAACAATCATATCTTCATCTGCTAAGCACTTTCTAAGATGAGATACATGGAATGTCGGGTGAATTCCACTTAACTCATCCGGTAACTCCAGTCTATAGGCCACCTCTCCTACTCGAGCGATGATTTGGAAAGGGCCTATATACCTTGGGCTCAACTTGCCCCGCTTCCTGAATCAAATAATGCCCTTCCAAGGTGAGACCTTCAACATAACCCAATCACCCACCTGGAATTCAATCGGTCTACGTCGTTTATCAGCACACGACTTCTGTCTATCTTTGGCTGCCTTCATGAAGGCCTTGATCTTTTAAAGCTTCTCAGTCATAGCCTCGATCACCTCGACGCTCCCTAGTTCTTTTTGACCAATATCACCCCAATAGATGAGTGTTCTACATCTCCTACCGTATAGAATCTCATAAGGTGGCATACCAATGCTGGCATGATAACTGTTGTTGTATGAGAATTCAGCTAACGGTAAGTGGTCATCCCAACTTCCACCAAAATCGATAACACATGCCCAAAGCATGTCCTCCAATGTCTGAATGGTCCTCTCTGACTGACCATCAGTCTAGGGATGATAAGTCGTGCTAATATGTAACCTCGTCCCCATAGCATCGTGGAATTTCTTCCAGAATTTGGATGTAAACCGGGTGTCACGATCCGACACAATAGACACCTGCACACCATGACGAGTTACAATTTCCTTGATGAGCAGATCAGCCAATCTCTCAGATAAATATGTCTCGCGGATCGGTAGGAAGTGAGCACTCTTTATCAAACGGTCAACAATCACCCATATAGCATCATACCCTTTCGGAGTACGCAGCAGCTTCGTAATGAAATCCATGGTGATGTGCTCCCACTTCCATTCCGGTATATCCAAAGGTTGGATCTTCCATACGGCTTCTGATGCTCGGCCTTCACCTGTAGACAAGTATGGCATTTACGCACATACTCCACCACGTCGCGTTTCATACCCGGCCACCAATAATCTTTCTTCATGTCTTGATACATCTTTGTGGCACCGGGATGAATGGAGTATTGACTCTTGTGAGCTTTATCCATGATCTTCATACGTAGATCCCCAAAACGAGGAATCCACACTCATCCAAATCGGGTTTTAACACCAAGTGTGTTTTCCCCCGAATCCGCAACCAGACCTCTCATTCTTTCCGAGTTAAGATGATCTTCCTTCAATGCCTCATCTTGAAACTCTTTAACTTGCTTCATCACGTTAGAGGTCATGATTAGCTGATACGCTTTCACCCGAATCGGCTCGGGGCTCTCTTTCCGACTAAGGGTGTCCGCCACCACATTGGCCTTGCCCGGATGGTAGTGGATCTCGCAATCATAATCCTTAATAAGCTCCAACCATCGTCTATGTCTCATGTTCAGATCTTTCTGCTCAAAGAAGTACTTCAAGCTCTTGTAGTCAGTGAAAATGGTGCACTTCGTCCCATAAAGATAGTGCCTCCAAATCTTTAATGTAAAGACCACGGCTGCTAGCTCCAAGTCATGAATAGGGTAGTTGACCTCATGAACTTTCAACTGTCGGGATGAATAGGCTATAACCTTCCCTCTTTGCATTATAATGCACCCCGACCCCAAGTAGGAAGCATCAGAATAAACCACCAGATCTTTACTTCCATCGGGTAATGACAGAACAGGAGCTTGAGTCAATCTCCCCTTCAATTCTTCGAACGCCTTCTCTTGAGCCTGACCCCACACAAATTCCACATCCTTCCAGGTCAGCTTTGTTAGCGGAGAAGCGATCTTGGAAAATTCTTGAATGAATCTTCGGTAGCAGCCCGCCAAACCTAAGAAACTACGAATCTTAGATGGCGTCTTTGGAGACTTCCACTGCATCACCGCCTCCACCTTTGCCGGGTCCACCATGATCCCATCAGGATTCACCACATGACCTAAGAATTAAACTTTGCGCAACCAGAACGCTCACTTGGAGAATTTAGCATACAACTTCTCCCTCTTCAACGTCTCGAAAACCTCCCGAATGTGACCGGCGTGCTCTATCTCGCTCTTCGAATAAAT
Source organism: Flaveria bidentis (assembly GCA_018326385.1). Classification (NCBI taxonomy): domain Eukaryota; kingdom Viridiplantae; phylum Streptophyta; class Magnoliopsida; order Asterales; family Asteraceae; genus Flaveria; species Flaveria bidentis. Next base: position 10,280 of record BJCM01227386.1, read on the forward strand.
CAGGATGTCATCAATAAACACAATCACTGATTTATCCAACATCGGCCGACACACACGGTTCATCAGATCCATAAAAGCAGCTGGTGCTTTGGTCAAACCAAATGACATAACAAGGAACTCGTAGTGACCATAACGTGTGCGAAAAGCTGTTTTAGGGACATCATGCTCTTTCACCTTTAACTGATGGTAGCCTGACCGAAGATCTATCCTTGAGAACCTACTAGCACCTTGGAGCTGATCAAACAAATCATCAATTCTCGTTAAGGGGTATTGGTTCTTTATCGTCAACTTGTCCAGCTCATGGTAGTCAATACACATCCTCATACTACCGTCTTTCTTCTTCACGAATAAGACCAGAGCACCCCAAGGAGAGATACTCGGTCTAATGAACCCCTTATCAAGCAACTCTTGCAATTGCTCCATCAACTCTTTCATCTCAGTCGG
>BJCM01227422.1:0-15517 GCA_018326385.1 Flaveria bidentis
TACATTCTGAAGAAGGACTACGTGATCCTGGAGGACCAAGTCCTAATGTCAGCTTCAAGATATAATGATATTTATGTCTTGGATCTTTCAAAGGCCTCCACAATGGATCGTGAAGTTTAGTGCTTCTTGTCCAAAGCTACTGAGAAGGATTCTATCTCCTGGCATAGGAGAATGGGACACATAAATCCAAGGAAAATGAATCACTTGATCCAGAATGATCTAGTGAGGGGAGTGAACATCAAAAACTTCCAACTCCCGGATTTCTGTGTTGCATGCAAGAAAGGCAAACAGACGAAGAAGTCTCATAAGGAAAAGAAAGTTCATTCCATAGAACTACCTCTTGAGCTTCTTCACATGGATCTGTTTGGTCCAGTCAGTACAAGAAGCATCACATGCGACCTGTACTGCTATGTAGTTACTGATGACAACTCAAGATTCTCGTGGGTAATGTTTCTGAAGTCCAAATAAAAAACATTTGAATCCTTCAAGGAATTAGTAACTACACTGGAATCTCTATACAAGCTGAAGGTACGACAAGTGCGCTCAGACAATGGAACCGAGTTCAAGAATCAGTGGATGGAGGCCTACTACAAGGAAAAGGGAATTGTGCATCAATTTACCTCTTCCTACACTCCTCAGATGAATGGGGTTGCTGAACGGAAGAATCACAGCTTGATAGAGACCGCACAGACTATGCTAGCAGACTCGAAACTGCCTATTCAATTCTGGAATGAGGCAGTTGCAAATGCATGTTATACGCTCAATCGAGTTCCGGTAGTTAAACGCCATGGAAAAAAAGTGCTACGAGTTACTACAACGACGTAAACCTAACTTAGAGTATCTCGTGCCAGTTGGCGCTCCATGCACCCTGCTGAAGAAGACTCAGGAAGGAAAATTCAGCGAGAAGGTTGATGAAGGGATCTTTCTAGGATACAACATACCGAACAAGAGAGATTACAACAACTCAACGGGTCAAGTAGAGGTATGGTGTAATGTTGATGTTCAGAGACACAACACACCACCTGCTAGAAAAGGGTCTGCTTACTTTTTTGACTATGAAGGATTCTTCAAGTCCTTCAACATACCTCTCTCCACTTCCGAAGACGAGTTGGCAAACAAGATGATGTACGATGTCCTAAACACACCGTCTCAAGATTCAACACCATCCGGTTCTCGAAGTCAATCATCTACCAACTAAGGGAGAGCACTTGATGCGAGTGACTCTTCCTCTGACGAAGAAAATATGGAGAATGATCAGAACAACCAGGATGAACAAGTTCTGACTACCACAAGCCCACAAGCATCTGATAGTGATGCTTCTAAGCCTTCTGAACCTCAGACTCCTATTGCCTCAGATCCAGAACCAAATGTTCATAATCTTGATTCTGAGGTGGTTGTTCCAACAACTCCCGGCTCACTTCTGAACGTCTATCTCCTTTGGATAACGTCATAGGAGATGTGAGATCAGGAGTTCACACCAGAAATCAGTTTTACTCAGCTAATTATGCCTCTGTGATGGAAAAGGGATACCTTCACCACGATGCCTATCGTTGCTTTATGTCTCAGTTTGAGCCAAAGTATGTTACTGAAGCCCTGAATGATATGGCATGGGTGAGTGCCATGCAAGAAAAACTTCTTCAGTTCAAGAAATTGGGTGTATGGACTCTAGTGGATAGACCTACAGGTGCTAAGGTCATTGGCACCAAATGGGTCTTCAAATGCAAGAAAGATAATCAATGAGTGATCATCAGAAACAAGGATCAGCTTGTCATTCAATGAAGTGTTTGCACCCGTGGCAAGGATGGAAGCAATCCGCATCTTCCTTGCCTATGCATCTTATATGAAGATCAATGTTGAGGATCAAGAGACAGTGTATGTCAGTCAACCTGAGGGAGTTAAGGATCCATACCATCGGGAGAAAGTTAACAAACTCGACAAGGTGCTATACGGGCTTTATCAAGCTCCAAAGGCCTGGTATGAGAAACTCTTGACTCATCTAGTGAAACACAGTTTTCGCATGGGAGTCATTGACTGTACATTTTTTATCAAGGAAAAAGATGGAGATTTACTGCTGGTACTAATCTATGTCGATGACATAATCTTCGGCTCCAAGAACGAAGAATTATGTAAAGAGTTTGAAGCAGTAATGAAGGCAGAGTTTGAGATGAGTGCAATGTTAGAGATGAAGTTCTTTCTCGGGTTATAGGTGGATCAGACACACAATGGGATTTTCCTACATCAGACCAAGTACGTAGGTGATATTCTTAGTCGGTTTGACATAGAGAATGCTTCTAGAGCTGGAACTCCACTTGCTACAAACCATGATATAGCACCCGACGAGAATGGTGATCTGGTAGATGCCACTATGTACCGAGGGATGATTGGATCTCTCATGTATCTCACTGCCTCCCGACCTGATATCATGTATGCTACATGTTTATGTTCACGATATCAGGCAAAGCCTATGGTGAACCATATTATTGGGGTTAAAAGGATTTTTCGTTATCTAAAGGGTACACCCACACTTGGGTTGTGGTATCCTCATGATGATGACTTTGAGCTTACAGTGTATAGTGACTCGGATTACGGCGGCTGCAAGATGAACTACAAGTCCACGTCAGCAGGGTGTCAGTTCTTTGGGAGAAGATTAGTAACCTAGTAGTGTAAGAAGCAGACCTCGGTTGTATTGTCAACCTATGAACCCGAATACGTTGCTGCTGCAAGTTGCTGTTCACAAATCATATGGATTCAACAGCAAATGCAGGATTATGGTTTGAAATTCTCTACTACTCCTATCTTTGTTGATAACTCTGCTGCAATTGCAGTCACTAAAAACCCGGTCCAACATCCTAAGACCAAACACATAGGAATTAAATATCACTTTATACGTGATTTCTTTGAAAATAACTTAATCGATGTGGTAAAAATAAATACAGATTTTCAATGCGTTGACCTCTATACAAAGGCATTTGAGAAACCACGTTTTCTATATTTGTTAGAGGTCAACGACGTTAAAAAGAAAAGTGAGGTCATTCCTGAAGATGACCATGTGTAGTCTGATGCGTCTTGTAAATTTTCTTTTATTTTTCATTTTTTATTTTATTTGCTTAATTTTAAGTAGCCCCGCTGTCTCCGACATGGACCCAGTGAAATTGAATTATCCGTGAAGATGCGGAGTACCAACGGCTAGACGGTAATACCCCGTGCACCTTTACTATAGCTTCGCAGTGACAACCTTGATCGAATGTGTAGGATAGATGGGAGGTGGTGACACACAACGACCAATCCTGAAAGACCACTATTTCTTCTAAGGATGCCTAACCGCCGCACCGATCATTCAGGGGGGACACTGCGAGGTGGGTTAATTAAAATAAGTCTTATTTCTTTGCCTATTAAAATCCTAAAACGCTAATTCATTAAGGTTTTAAAATTTTAGGGGGAGAATAGGTTTAGGCAGTAATATACAAAAAAATGAGGGAGAAGGAGAGGCAAGCTGATAAAAATAAGATTGTATGTGTGATACCGATTCAATCTTTGGAATATGATAGTACACAGGAGCAAACCATTTGGGACTTTAAAAAACTAAATTGAAAAAGATGCAAAGCTCAAGTATAAGTCTATGTAGTTTGAGCAATATAAAAGGAAATATGATAGATAAACTAGCTACTACTAAGGTAACACAAAGAAAGTAGACCTAGAGGTTGCTAGACCACAGATGATATGTTGGTAGATTCAACAAAATAGATAACTAAACCTTTTGGTGATCTCAAGATTAAACTAAAATGTTTGACTAGCTGTGGGTAACACCTTATCCCTGGTTAACACAATCAACAAGATTCGAATAAGGGGTGACGAGCAAAATAAACGCCACAAATGTGTGCGTAAGACCAAAGCATGAGCAAAAGCACATAAAAATGCAAATACAATCAAACTGATAACCTATGTTGTTAGCGACATCTATGCAAAAAGAATGAAATAACTCAAACAAGAATATAGGTAATGTGCCTCTCTGTGTGCGGTGGCACTGACCTAAGGATAAGCATAATCTACATATTCTAGAATTCAATGTTGTTTGTCGCCTCTCTGCTGTGCGGTGGCACTGACCTGAGGCTTGGCTTCTCTTTGAAAGTTCTAAGAATAATTTCTTCTTGAATACTACCCTATTACCGCTCAAAAATCTCCTGAGGAATATTGATTACCATATAAGTGTGGAATCCACAAATGCTTGTTGAAATAAACAAACCTTAAAGCATCACCAATCTGTGTTGAAAGTTTGTGTGTGGATTTAAGAGGACAAGTATACTGACAATCATTGTGGCTACAATTCTTGAAAGTTCAAATCAGTGTGGGGACCAAATAGTACTAGTATGATTTCCTAAATTTGCTAAATGACTACAGATGAAAAACAAGAATAGAGCATCAATGGTTTTAGATAACTTGTCCTGAATGATTTGAGTATCATGTATGATTCCAAATTGAATTGGTCCATGTATGGTTTAAATGAATGAAGCATCTTTCTCAGAAAAAAATTTATTCCTTAGAATTACCTCTTAGGAGTTAACCCTCACAAAAACACAAAAACATGTCTTAGTTTTAAGTTTCAGTGTTATCTCTTTTATTTCTGTATAAAGTTTGTCAATTTCAGTTTGTTTAGTATCGGACTATGTTATGGAAGTACATAGGGAACCTTATCATCTAAAAGGTCACGTCTGAGGTGATGAAACTGTTTTAAAAGGATCACGTCTGAGGTGATCAAAGGTTGTTCTAGATAAAATGATCATGTCTGAGATGATCAAATGCTCATAACGTTTATTCAAAAGTTAAACAGAGAAATTATGGAATGGTCATAAAGATAAATTCATGAGTCTGACCCATTCACACGAATGGACCATGAGTATGGACAAATCATACAAATGGACCATACTCATGCATTAAACAGCCGAATGGACATGAGTAGGAACCATTCACCCAAATGGCTTATCAGAATGACCCATTCGACAGAATGAGAGTGTGCGAATGAGTCAGTCGCTCGACTGAACTCAAGTCGGCCGACTAAATGTGATCGACTGAGCCAATTGCACGACTAAGGTCCATTCGCCCGAATGAACAGAGCGAATGGGCCCAGTCGGCCGATTGAACTCAGATTCAGTATAAATAGGGCACAGTCGATCGCATTCGACTCATCACCCCCTAATCGACCTCATATCGCATAAACTATCGTTACTCTGTCCAAATTTCAACCGACCACGATTATACATCTCTATTGATATTCTGACGTGTGTGCGCATTTATACAGGTATAATAAGATGAAATCTCACCAGAATTAGGAGAAATGGTGCCCTAATATGTGATTCTCGACCAAAACAAGAACTGAAGCTGTTAAGGGATTAATACCTACTTAAACCAAGTAAAATGTTAAAACTAATGTGATTAGGCTATTAGTTAAGAGATTTCAAGTCTAATGAGCCATTACACAACGTTTAATTTCACAAATTGGTCAAGATTCGAACCTCAGTTGACCGAACAGTGGGTCATGCGACTTGTCGTCAGGATAAACTCCAATCGCACGATTGGGCTGGTCGAATGGCTCAATCGGCCGAATGTATCATACGAATGAGCTCAGTCGGCCGACTGAACCAATCACAGGCTCATCAACCAATTGAACTCAGTCACCTGTTCATTCACCCAACTGAATCCAGTCCCATGATAGGACAACCGACTGAACCTAGTCACATGGTTCATTCGCATGAATGAACCAGAATGAATTCTATCAAGTTACTTAGAACTAATTTGTGTCATGTGAGTATCTAATATTTATGTGTCTTGTGTTACAGATAAATGGCTGATAGATGGTCTATCAACCCTAAGCACATTATCTATGCTACCTAGACTCCACCACTCGGAATGGAGTCGAGTTTGCAAGGATCATCGCTTTCCTTAAGCGATCCAGGATCCACCGGGCTATCTCTATACCATGCACCCCTTACAGGTCTATACAACAGGCCTTCTGGAAGAATTCATCAGTCGGTCGATCACACGAGCCATACAACATTAGGAGCACTATTTTTGGTATGGACATAGAGATTACAACTGAGGATATCAGACGTGTATTTGGTTTGGGTGATGATGCAGACCACCCCACTAGACTTCACCCACTGACGATGAGAGGGTGCGTCATGAGGATGAAGTACGCTGGGGACATAAACGCAGGTGTGCTCAACAAGAGCAACCTGTGCCCCCATTATAAGTACTTGGCACACGTCATCCTGAAGTGCATAGCTTCCCGAAGGGGTGGGTTCGACGACCTCTCAAACCAGATACAAAATGCCTACGTGGCTCTGGTGCTGAACCACCCCTTCAGCTTTTCTAACATGATCTTCTCTTACCTCATAGAGAACTTGGAGGCAAAGGGCAAAGAGGGTTTCTGCATGTACCCTAGATTCTTACAGATGATTTTTGACAAGAAGTTTCCCTTGCTACCAAAGGAGACCCACAACGCTATGGCTTTAGAGATTATGGATGATACGACACTGGGTCGTATGAGGGTTTACCGGGGAAAGCAGGTCAAGCCCCCGGTAAAGAGACTTATAGGCCATCTGGCCAAGGAGGACTACGTGGCGCCGGGGAGGCGTAAATGGCGTCACGTAGATAGTGATTCAGAGGTTGAGCAGTTACAGCTCCTGGAGGATGACTCTGATGACGACGACAGCAGTGATGGTGGAGATGCAGGGCCCACTCAACCAAGGGCCCCTACTGCTAATATAGCATCTCTGGCATCTACCCATGATGGAGCGGAGGCTGGATGATTCCATCAGGACTTCATACCTGATGAGGAGGGGTGATATTGATGGGGAGCCCCTAACACGCATTGTGGGGAGCCGGGTGGTTGCCACCGACCGAGGTATTCGGGAGGTTGGTGGACGCCCTGGTGAATCTGGGGAGACTGACACTAATCCCACATTTGCTCCCGATCAGCCAAGCCATGTTCCAAGGGGAGCATCCTCCTCGAAGGGATCGAGGAAGAAAAGGATGGCTCAGCCCCATGACTTCAAGAAGAAGAAGAGAAGATTGACCTTCATCACCACCACCTCCACTACACCACCTACCACCACCACTACACCGACCACCACTACTCCACCTACTACCATCACCCCACCTACCACCACTACAGCTATCCCATCTGCCACCACATCTACCATACCCATTCCACCACCACCTTCATCTATATTATCCCCAATCTTCACCACTACCACCATATCCACCACACCCACACCACCACCACCTTCATCTATACCACCCCCAATCTTCACCACTGCCACCACCACCACCACTAGCCATCCAGGTGCACCATCATCCTTCTCTCCATATCCATTTGGATCACCTCTACCTCCTATTAGGGTAGAGGAATAACTATCAGTGCTGAACCGTATGCTGATGCGTTTATTAGCAGCCGATGACGAGAAGACTGCACAGATTCATCAGTTAGTAGATCTTACTACAGCGCAATCTCAGCGGATTTCTTAGCAGGCTCGGTTGATTGATTAGCAGGCTCAGCAGATGTCTCAGCTCCAGGAGCAACATGCCAAGAAGATTGATGAGTTGGAGGCTGCAAACAAGACTATCATGCTAAAGCTCAAAGGATCCAAAGAAGAGCCATTAAAGATCAGAGAAAGAGACAAAGACAATGATGATGATGATGATGATGATGAGAGTGATGATGATAATGATGATGGTGATGATCACGAGGGTGATACAGATGCAGATGTTGATGATGATGAAGAGGATTCTTCTGCTACGGGTGCCACATCTTCAAGCGAATAGAGGACCAAAAGGACTCAAGATCAGAGTGCCTCCACATCCGCCAAGGTACCAGAAGAGCTCAGGATACAAGATAAGAGTAATACTTAGTTATTTATGTTATTGAAATCATATGTATTTGAATCCTGTATTAAACTTATGTAATGAATGTTTATTGTTGAATGTTTGACGGTTCTGTTTTGATTATGTACTAACGATTGGTGTGTTACATGTTTAAATCAAGCAGATCCAAATTACCAAAAGGATGAATATGATGTTGCTCCCCTCAAACAGATCAAGACTCAGCTTACGATGATTCTTGATCTGTAGGATATAGTCAGGAGATCTGTAATGTACACTCCTGAAGAAGGAGAGATCATTCACAATCTCACTGACGAGCAAATTGCTGAAATGTTCAAACTCAATTTTGATGAGATTGTCAAGGACGCTCCAACTTTTGAAGAAACCAGTGACGACGATCTGAACGACGTTGATGAAATAGAGATCGAGGACGTCATTGCAGAGCACTATCCCGAGTACGCTGACAAAGAGGGAAATATGGTCCCCAATCTGGGTGAATCCCTTGTTAGTGATACATTTGATATATTAGATAAGATGGAGCAAGAGTCCGAGAAGGTTGAAGGACAAGCCCAAGCCTCAAACACTAATGTTGATATCAGAAAGGCTGAATGGGTTGCTTGTTTTGAGGAGATTCAAGCCCAACGCGCTACTCCTAAACCGAATGTCTACACCAAGCTCTACAAAGTGAAGAAATATCACAAGGTGTTAGGAAAGATTATCGCATGGGCATATTTTAATGATCTTAATATATATGTGGTGAAGAGAGAGAGAAAGGTATTAAGTACTTTAGATTCCCACATGATCTAAAGTCTCTACTTGGTTTTGAGCTCAACCAGCTGGCTAAACTGAAGTTGTAATACGCTGACCCAAGAAAGTTGTCAGGCTGGTTTGAGGCTGCTTTGAAGAAAGAGTACCACACTAGGTGGGTCAACTTCAAACCTCAACACCCTACGAGGTATATCAGACGGTCTGAAGTTGATCCCATAACTGGAAAGCCAAAGATAGTGTTGAAGTGGAGTCCACCATGCACAATATCAAACATCCCACTACGGGAAATGCCACAGGACTTCAATCCACACTTTAAGTGGTGGTACTATGATTGGATGACTGGAGAGGCAGTCATAGTCTTATACAAAGAGGGCAAAATGGTATCTATTAGGGTATTTGACCTGATGTGGCTCACAAACTTGTCTGCAGATGATGTATACACATTATACAAGTGGCCACTATTCTATGACACTCAAGACATAATACAAGCTCTACACTTTCAGAATGTTATATGACTCTGCTTTGTGTTTGAGATACACGCAAGAGTCACAAAAGAAGAGAAGTACAAGAAGTATGAAGAGGTTATGAAGAAGGTAAGACAATAGATAGATCTAGGTCCAAGGGGGATTTTGTTGACACATATGTACCTGGTTTGGATCTTAATGTAATATGTCTTGAATGTCTTACACTTATGTAATGCTTGGGTGCTTAATGAAATGAGAATGTTTGGTTGTGATTTATAATGTTTAATATTTCATTAATGAGTTGTGTAACACATATGGACTAGATTATATAGGTTTGTGATTGTTTGAATTGATATACATAATGTTATAATAATGAATACATTCAAACTTGGTTAAGTGAAGTTCTCATGCGTCCGACTAGACCATCGCCTCAAGAGTGGTCATGCGTCCGAATGCCCATGCGACTAAGTGTCTATGCACCTAAATAGTCCATACGCATGAACAACTTCATGCGACTAACTCAGTTGCACGACTGAACACTCAGTCGTGCGAATGGATCAACCGTATGGCTCAATCGCACGAATGAACCATGCTAATGGTTCAGTTGCCCGAATGAGCAACCCTAACCTATAAATACCACCTAATTCATGGAAAAACGTAAGCATTGAATACACTTCAACTCCAGACGTACCCTAGCCATCCAGAGACCTCTAAGATCATACTCCAAGTTCATAGATTACAGTAGATCTATTCCTAATCGATTCTTAACGTTAGATTCAATACATAATTGTTTCTACGCGTGTTCTCACTCATTGGATCGCCAATAAAATAGGATTCCGCACTATTTGGTTTGGTATACACGTTATTCAGTTAGCACATCGTCCAGTACATGATCCTAACAGATCCACTACCATCCGGGCAAAGTCAATGTGGTGGCTGATGCCCTTAGCCGAAAAAAGAGGCCTGAGCCGATTCGGGTGAAAGCATATCAACTGATCATGACCTCTGATGTAATGAAGCAAGTCAAAGAGTTTCAAGATAAGGAACTAAAAGAAGATCATCTTAACTCTGAAAGGAGGAGAGGTCTAATTGGGGAATTGGGTGAAAACACACTCGGTGTTAGAACCTGATTCGGTCGTGTGTGGATTCCTTGTTTTGGGGATCTATGGGTGAAGATAATGGATGAAGCTCACAAGACTTGATACTCCATTCATCCAGGTGCCATGAAAATGTACCAAGATATGAAGAAAGATTATTGGTGGCTGGGTATGAAGCGCGATGTAGTGGAGTGTGTGAGTAAGTGCCTTACTTGCTTACAGGTGAAGGCTGAGCATCAAAAGCTGTATGGGAAGATCCAACCTTTGGATATACCGGAATGGAAGTGGGAGCACATCACCATGGATTTCATTATGAAGTTGCCGCGTACTCCGAAAGGGTATGATGTTATACGGGTGATTGTGGACCGTTTGACGAAGAGTGCTCACTTCCTACCAATCCATGAGACATATTCATTTGAGAGGTTGGCAGATCTATTCATCAAGGAAATTGTAACTCGTCATGGTGTGACGGTGTCTATTGTATCTGATCGTGACACCCGCTTTACCTCTAAATTCCGGAAGAAATTCTACGACGCCATGGGGACCAGGTTACACACTAGCACAGCTTATCATCCCCAAACTGATGGTCAGTTAGAAAGGACCATTTAGACACTGGAAGACATGCTTCGGGCATGTGTAATTGATTTTGGGGGAAGTTGGGATGACCACTTACCATTAGCTGAATTCTCATGCAACAACAGCTATCATGCCAGCAATGGTATGCCACCATATGAGATGCTATACGGTAGGAGATGCTGAACACCCGTTTGTTGGGGTGATATTGGTCAGAAGGAATTGGGGAGCATCGAGGTAATGGAGTCTACAATTGAGAAGCTTGAGAAGATCAAAGCCTTCATGAAGGCAACCAAAGATAGACAGAAGTTTTATGCTGATAAACAACGCCAAACCGATCGAGAAACAGGTCGGTGACCGGGTTATGTTGAAGGTCTCACCTTGGAAAGGTATTATCCGATTCAGAAAGCGGGACAAGTTGAGCCCAAGGTATATAGGCCCTTTCCAAATCATTGCTCTAGTAGGAGAGGTTGCCTATAGATTGGAGTTACCAAATGAGCTAAGTGGAATTCACCCAACATTCCACGTATCTCATCAAAGGAAGTGCTTGGCGGAGGAAGACATGATTGTTCCACTAGAGGATATCGAAGTAGACGAACGGCTAAATTATGTGGAGCAACCAATGGCAATCATAGATCGAAAAGAGAAGAGGCTAAGAAATAAAGTGGTTCCTCTTGCGCGTGTACAAGGGAAGCATAGGAAGGGATCCGAGTCAACGTGGGAGACTGAGGAAGAAATGAGATAGCATTATCCACGTTTGTTCAAGAAATAACAGGTTTCGGGTACAAAACCTATTTAAGGGGGGGTGGGCTTGTAACACTCGGTTATTTATGTATTTTGAAGCCGACGAATGAAGAAAAAGAAATAAATTCCAAAGTCGAGGGACCAAACTCGCCAACGAGAGAAAATTGGGGAAGTGGGAGTATTTAAGGGAGAGGGCAACCCTTTACCCTCTCCCAACACCAATATTTCAGCCAAGAAAAGAGAGGAGAAGAGAGAAAGGAATAAAAGAGGAAAAAGTGTTGGTTTGGGTTGGTTCGAGTAGCCAAAATTGTTGAGAAGCGAGTCAAATCGAAGCTCTACTCGTTGTGGTCACTTGTGTGAGTTCTAGACCCCTCTTTTAAAGGTTTTTGAATGATTTGGGGTTGGAACACAACTGAAAATTGGGTTTTTATGTGTGTGCATTTTTGACCCGTTTGTGTATGTGTATGTGTGTGTATGATGCGTTTGAGTCTTGATTGTGAGCTTGTGCGTGCTCGAATGGTGTCGGGGTATGCATCCCTAAGGTTTAGGATGGTTGATTTGGGCTTAAAATGGGTTTAGATGAGTTTGGAGGCCAAAAACCCTCGGCTGCAGTCGGGATGAACTGCATTCTGCATCAGATAGAGCTAGGCGACCGACAAATGGAAGCCATACGGCCGAATAGGGTGCGATTGGGGTCCATTCGTACGATTGGGGTCCATTTGCATGATTGAAAGGCCAATCGCATGGAGGTCATGTGATTGAAGGTCCAGTCACATAAGTGCTCATCCGCAATAGTCCTCTTCGCATGAGGTCCATCCGCATTGTCCATTCTCACGATTGGGTGTTCATTCGCATGAGTGTTCATCCGCATCGGTTCATTCGCATAGTGTTCAGTGTAGTTTGACTTCTGACTTTCGGGGGAAAGCGTAGATGTAAGTTTTGACGTACAGGTTCCCGTAGAGCATGTAAGATGACTGTTGAGACCCTTTATGCATGTTATGTATGTACGATGTTGCCCTTTATAATGATGATGATTGTGTATGATATGTTCCTTATTATGATGTATGTTTATCTTTCCTATGACTTTACGTGTCATGTTAACGAATGAAATGAAGTATTATGTAACGTAAAGTGAAAGATAATGAAAGAGGAACATCAAGTAAGAATGCATGCATTATTGAACGATGAATGAACGAAGGAAAGGCTTGCAAGAACAAATATGAGGTGAGCAACCCTGTTGTTGCAACAGACTCGGATAGTGTTCAATCATTAAGATTGCTATGAGGTGAGCAACCCTGTGGTTACAACAGACTCGGATAGCATGCTATCGTGAAGTTGCCATGAGGTGAGAAGCCCTATGGTTGCAAAAGACTCGGATAGCGTTCTATCATTGAGATTGGCAATGAGGTGAGCAACCCTATGGTTGAAACAGACTCGGATAGCGTGCAATCGTTGGGATTGCTAATGAGGTGAGCGACCCGGTTCTCGCAACAGACTCGGGAGGACGAATGTATAAAATGAACAAAAGTTTACAAATGTAATGGAAGATAATAATTATATTATCGATGTGTATGTATGTTGTATGGTCACGAATGCATGTAAAGCGCAGTATGATTTGATAGAAAGTAAAGAACGGTTTTAAAGATAGAAAAGTATGTTTTATTATAAAAGTAGAACTCACTCAACAACGCTGACTTTGATGTGTTTCCAGTTGGCAGGTAATGATTGCTGAGGATGGCACGAGATGGCTACTCTGCTCTTTTGGGATGACATTCTTTTTATTTATGTTTTTGTATTGTAGTGCGAACAAACCGTTTTTAATGAATTTTGTATTAACTTGCAAAAGCATTTATATGGAAATGAAAGATTATTTTAGCGTTCCGCTGCGATGTTTATGAAATACGAATGTAAATATATGTTTTATGTGCGATGAGAATCCAACTGTGAGCATCCCGGGAACGGGGCCTTACAACAACGCCTATAAAAATTTTGTTTATATATAAAGGTTAAATAAAGTCTAATAAACACATTTTAAACGATAGTTTAAAGGCAACATTCGGAATAATCATATTTGTGGAACAAGGTATTAGTTAAAGTATAGTTTTTATAAAACTAATCTATTATTATTAATTTTTTTTAAAAATATGACAAAAGTATAAGAGTATTTCTTTTTAAGAAATTAATTTATAGAAAATAAGTAAAAGTATTTTTAAAATAACCAGGTTTTATAAAATGACTTTTTATATTTTTTTAAAAGACATTAGTGTTAGGTTTGAAGGCTAAAAAGCCTCAAAAATAAAACTTGAGGTCCCCCGGATTCGAACCGAGGACCTCCTGTTTAGGAGTGTTGAGTGGTTTATGTTGGTTCCGAATTGTTATAAACTCATTTAAAGAAACTTCCCCAAAACGCAAGAACCTTAAAATCGATTAGTGCCAAATTAAAGTTAAATTCAGTTAGATAAATGCTTGGATTCATAGGGCTTCTGTTCCCCATGATATTCTGAGTAATTTTATGTATTTGATTACCCGATTAAAATTGGATTGGAGATGATCACCACGAAGAACAGGCCGCGACTATGCCGTGAATGGTTCAGGTTGCAAACGAGAACTAAAATCCAATTCAGTTTGAAGAAAGCTTCCAACGGTGAACGCGATCAAAAGACCTCTATAAATTTTGACTCTTGAACTCCAGAGGTTAGTGCTCTACTAGTTGTAGGTTTGCAATGAAGATGGGTGTCGATTATGTTGAAACTGTGTTTGCCGGTTGAAATTTGAGGTTGTAATCAATTAGAGATTGTTAGTTGATTGTTTATATGTAGTTAATTTGATTATTATTATGATTCAATGCTCAAACGACCATGTAGTTTAATGCCATCGGTTACTTTATTGTTTGAGGTTTGTAACTGACTTGTAAGCGCAATTGAACGTGCATTCATGTTCGAGTCGGGTAGATGAAGCGATTTGGGACGGCTTGGATGGTAGAAGCGATTTTTTCCAGGCGTTTTGGGGCTCACCCGCGCATTGGCCACTGGTGGCCGGAGTATAAGCCGGAAAAACGGGGTAAAAAGGGTGGGGGTTTGGTTGTTTTTAAAGTTTTACACATTTGGTCCCTAAGGTTTTAAACTTGATATTTTATGTGTAAAAGTTTCTTGTAAGGTTTCTAAAATGACTAAACAAACCCCTAACCTTATAAATTTTAAGTTTTAACATTTTTAAGTTTAATAATTCATTGCAAATTATTATTATTGTTATAATTTATTGTTATTATTATTATTAATATTATTATTGTTATTATCATTATTATTATTATTATTATTAGTTATTATTTATTATTATTATTTATTATTATGTTAAATTTAATAGATAAACTATCTTTTTAATTTAAAGACTAACTAATAGATAAGCATAAATAGCCCACAAGTTTCATAAAAAGCATTAATAGTCCTTACAAGAATAAACGAGGTTAACTATTAGTTAACCAAAAATACAAGATGTCACAGTCTCCCCAACTTAAAGGAATTGTGTCCCGAAATTAAGAATGAACTAAGCAAACAAATGCGGCTACATCTTTTTCATATGCTCCTCACGTTCCCAAATGAACTCAGCTCCACGTTTGTTTTCCCAACGGACTTTGACGATCGGTGTGAGAGTTGTTCGGGTTTTCTTCAGGGTTTGGTCCATAATCTCAACAGGCTTCTTAATGAAATTCAATGACTCACCTATTTGAATTTTCTTGAGAGGAACATGCAAACTTTCATCACCCAGGCATTTCCTCAGGTTTGAGACATGGAAGACAGGATGAACCCCGGTAAGTTCAGAAGGTAGTTCCAGTTTGTAAGCCACTTTCCCAATTCTTTTCAGAATCTTGAATGGTGCTACAAAGCGTGGGGCTAACTTACCCTTCTTCCCAAAACGTACAACACGCTTCCATGGAGAGACCTTAAGAAGAACCATGTCGTCGACTTGAAACTCCAACAGTTTGCGTCTTTTATC
>BJCM01227433.1:0-10520 GCA_018326385.1 Flaveria bidentis
CTTCTTATTTATATGACCAAGACGGCAATGCCAAAGATAGGTATCACTCAAATCCAATTTGAGTTTCTTAGTGGTGGTTTGGTACAATGAGCTATCATATAATGTGTTTTCACAAACCAATTCATAAATACCATTAATAGGAATAGCTTTTAAATAAAATATGTCATTTAAAGAAACATGAATTTCATTTTCAATAAATGTCAAAACATAACCATATTGTCTTAATTGGGAAACAGAAATAATGTTCCTAGTCAAACTAAGAGCATACAAAATATTGTTCAAAATTGCTTCCAAACCATTTGGAAGCTTGAAGATGTAGTCCCCTCGGCCTTCAACTTGAACTTTTGCCCCATTCCCCATGTAGAGCCTAACATCCCCTTGAACTTCTTTTGAACCCCTACAATAAGTTGCTAATGTGAGTTCCACATCTGGTATCCAATACCCATGTGTTAGAGAATATTAAATTCAGTTCAATATGAATCATGAAAATTGTACTTGAGGTTTGCCCGACATCCCTCTTTTCTTGCAACTCCTTTTGATGGACTGGGCAATTTCTTGCCTAATGTCCAATCTCCCCACACTTAAATCATGGGTCATTCGAAGCAACCTTTTGCTTCTTCTCCGCTGGTTTTGGTGGTGGTGCTCTTACCACTCCCTTTCCCTTTCCCCTAACGTGCCCCTTACCCTTGGCAACATTTGCCTTGGGTGCGGGGTGAGGCCTCTCCTTGTTCCAACCTTCATTGATGGTGAGAATGGGTAAAACCCTTTTAACCATGGCCGCCTCTGCAGTTTTGAGCATAGAGTGAAGCTCACTTATGTTCTTGTCCCACCCGTTCATGTTATAGTTCATGAAAAAGTTGTCAAACCTTTTTGACAAAGAGTTGAGGATCAAATACATAGCCAACTATTTCGAGATGGGACAATTAAGCCTTTTGAGGCGGTTGATGTGGTTTTTCATATTAAGTACATAAGATGAAACAATTGGGTGTCGTCCATACGACATGCACGGAGTGCTCGAACCGTTTCGAAGCGCTCTACCCTTGCTTGTTGTTAGAACGTTTCCTTTAATTGGGTTATCATGTCGTATGCTCCATGATGTTCAAACTCTTTTTGGAGATCCGGAGTCATACTTGCCAACATGAGGCAAGACACTTGGACCGAGTCCTCAGTGTATTTCACCCAATTATTGTAGGCCTCCTCATCCTCCTCATTAGGTTGATCGGGAATCGGATCATCTAAGATGTATGATCGTTTCTCTTGCTTGAGAACAATTCTCAAGTTTTGAAACCCATCAATAAAGTTGTTATGGTTTAGACGTTCCTTTTGGAGAATGGTCCTTAGTGATAATAAGTGAGCGGATGGGATTTCATTGTTTTCATTGTTGTTGGTGGCCATCTACAAAATATAACAAAGTTCAATTTTAGTATTTTTGATATTGTTCATATTTCAATAATTAAAACCCCTTTTAAGTGTCTTACACAATTTTAAAATTTAGAATCCAACATTACATTTAAATAGTGGTTAGGTGACCTTTATCCCATTATTTAAATTAACAAGGTAGTCAACGTTTTGACAATTGCAACCCTTTGCAACTTCTAGGGTACTGGATCGACTTTAAAACATCATATGTATAGTCAGCATGTTTATCCCATCAACACCTTTGTAAACCATATTGTAGGTGATCCATTTAACATGGTTTGCGAATCAAGTTACCCTACTTGCACATACATGTGAGTTTTCCAACATAAGTCGTTAGGTGACCTTTATCCCACAAATATGGTATCCCCACCACAAATCACAAGTTCCCTCAAAATGGTTAGGTGACCTTTATCCCATTAAGAGTTTCCAAGTGAGTCAAGTGTTGTGCAAAAGGATGGTGTTAAACTTGTTTATATTTTTTTAAAGTTTTCATAATCTTAGATTAGAAAACTCTATGTTCCTTATATTTGCATGCTTTCAAATACAAGGTACCCTATGGTTCACTTTTAATAAAACCCCTTTTATTAAAATCATTAATCCTTTTAATAACCTATTATTAACCACTTAATGATAAAGAACCATCAATTTTCAGCTTGTTAAGTTTGTTAATGAGTTTGTTATGCAAATCCAAATATCAACCAACAATCATACAACAAACATCCAAACAAGCATAATCATTCAAACATAAGTGCATAAGCATAGCCACTAAGTTGACCACACTTTTTTGCCATCACAATTGTTGTCATAAGGTCTTTCCTAAGGGTTAAGATGACACATCAAAATGTGTCCATGAACTCCCACTTGAATCCACATCCAAATGCTTGAAGTGTCCATGTCTTTTGTGTCTTCTTTGGGTCTTCATCTTGTGCATCTTCTTTTACAAAATTATATCCTAATACAATTTTAATAATAAAAGAAAGCACATAATCTATTTATTACATAACCAAATGAATAAATAAATTACAACCCAATATACAAACACAAATGTTACAACCCTTTCAAGAATCAAAGCCAACATGACAAACCACAATCAAACAAATCCAAAACACTTAAGGCCAAGGCTATGTTATGCACATTCAACATCAAAGAACAACAATGAACCCCTTATTTCAGCCCTAAAGTTTCGGCCAACATGAACCAAAACTTTAGGGTTTTGTCCTAACAACACCAATCAACCATTTGATGTTTATCTTTCAAGGTTTATACTAAAGCACGCAAGATTAAACCTTGAAACTTAAGGGATTCAAACATCCACAACAAAACAGCCCTTAATGGGTTGAAAAAGTCCATCAAAACTAACTTTTCAAGAACTTTTGAAGCACATATTCCACATATCCGGCTCTAGATGCCATTGTAGAGTTTTGTAACATGTTAATCAAAGTTAGATTAACCATTTAAACTATAAAACGCAACGGATATAAGGTTTAAACATGTTGTTTACAATGTGAAATTGCCACCAATTTCAATCATAAAAAAAAACCTAAGAATAAGGATTATATATATATATGAAATAGTATGCTATCAAACAATAAAAACAACCATAGGGTGTTCATTGAAACAACCTTTCTTGAACAAGATGTTGTAGATGGATAAGATGAAGGTGATGATGCTCCTGAATGTGTAGCCTCCAAAAGAGAAGACCTCAAGATTCTATACCCACAAGCCCTTCCAAATACCAAGTTTGTTAGGAGAGCAATACCCAAGAACTCTCTTCCTTTGCTCCTCAAAAGTCTGAAATTTTCAGCCTTGTTCTTCCTTTAATCCGAAAATTTCAGCCTCCTTGGAGAGAGTTTTGCAAATGTGTGTGTGTAAGAGAAAGTGTGGGTTAGAGAGAAGAGTGTAAGAAGTGTCCTTAAGTCTTCCAAAGACAAAGAATAAAACAAGAACACTAGCCCTTTTGGGCGGCCGAAATCATCAATTAAATTGGGTTCCCCCCATTTTAATTTTTATAAAATGTTACACTCTTAACCCATTACTTTATAAAATTAAAACCTCTTTTAATTTTATAACATTAACACACTTTAATTTGTTATTATTTAACTCAAATATTAAAACAAATAATTTCTCATGAACAAATTTTCCATATAATGTTGTTCTATTACAAAGCAACGTTTTAAAAACCCATTTTTTAAATTGGTGTCAATATTTATTTGTATGATCTCATCAACAAATAAACATTTATTGGTGTTTATATAGCTTGTTATTGGGTATGAACCGACTTAGATCATAACATACTAACCACATCAATCTTGTATGTGTTATGGGCATATAAGATCCAACAATTACTGAACAACTCATCAGGGAGCATCTCGAGCATCATGATGAGGGTGCCCCTATAGAGTTCCTCAAAGCAAATTTGGACAACACCTACATCCAAATGGGATATGGTGGAGACGTCAGTAGGTCCACAGTCTACAAGTTCAACTTCTCATACAACTATAAGTTCCTGTGCCTGTCATTCTTCATTACCTATCCAACAAATCTAGGGGTTGGGATCAAATTACATATGAACTAGGGTGACTAGTTCATGGAATGGTGAGAAGCCTTAGATTCAACTATTCAAGATTTCTGCTAACCAATCTCATGGGAAATCTCCAGCGGAAAACATTCTTTATTAATGTATCTCAGATTTCTCCAACACATAATCAACTGTGAGCTGGACCAGATTCAGCTTGTCTGTTTAGTTGCTCTGATTGTCCCTCAAATAAGGCCAACCATCTTCAAGTCTTTGAAGAGAGTGTCCAGCAATTTCATTGGAAGATACAATGCTCTGCTTCTAGGTATGACTGAGCAAATAGCTCCTGGTGACATCCCTGTTAACCCCACAGGTGATGAACCCACACCTGTAACTGCCCTCATATTGCCAAATCTACCTTCTCATCCCATCACCATCACATATCAAAGATGCCCCAAACGAACCCTTGTTCAATCTTCTCTGATTGAACAAGCTCCTCGTGTTCAATCCGAAAGGATTAGAGTGGAACAATGGGCTGCCACTCAGTCTAAGGTCTCACCATCCTTCACATTTAACCTCAATATGGGTATTGGGTCTCCTCAGTCTCAAACCCATGAGCCTGAAACCTAAACTGAAGCCCTCAGGGTGAGTATCTATACTCCTCTGAGCAACCCAAAAAGGGACATCCCCACCATAGGCTCAATGGCTGTAGACATTGATCAAGGTCACGGGTCATTAGTTTAACCTCTCTATTCTTTACTGACCTTCTCTTAAAAACTGATAAAGATATTATGTCTCTTCATGGCAATGAAGTTGAACTACAACACTTTCTCAAAGATCAATAGAGCCTATAGAGACCTCTTATCTCTAGCCCACATCAGCAAGCCTTTACTGAGGCGAGTCTAACAGATATGGAGGGGACTCATGTAGATTCATCTGCTACTACAAAAGGAGCTTCAATAGACCTTCTAGATAGTGGTAACATCTCTGAGACTGAATCTGCGGCAACCATGACTTTTGATAACTCAGAAAGAGACATCATCAAGCAAGGGAAACTAGGGTGCCAAGAAACCACATCTGGTGGTGAGGACGAACATAATAGGCATGTTACCTCATCTCCCTATGATTCTTCAAAAGAAGATGAGGCAAGAATGCAATTCATCATTCAAGACCTTCTTTCTAAAGTCTCAAATCTTGAATCCAAGGTTAGGACTTTAGAGGATATGTCCGCCACTTAGCAATTTGAGATTGACAGTCTCAAGGCTCAACTAGCTGAGAAACAGATTAAGAGATCTGTTAGGCATGTACCAATTCAAGTCTCCTTGACCTCTTCCTCTAGCTCATCTAGATCTCAAGATGATGCTACCAAAAAAGGGGACAGTGTTAAGAGACAAACAACTGAGGAACCGCTGAGCCAAACTTCAACTTCAAGATATTCGGCTCCCATTGCAACTATCTTTCCTGAGCCATCCCAAGTAGTACTGCAAATAGACCCAGGGATGCTCAAAGATCTCTATAGGCTTTTCTCCAAGTTCCTATTGAGATATTCTCTAGATCAGCCTAGCCATGATGTACTTTGGAGCTGAAGAGCTTCAGAGGCTAAGTGCACCTTCTACCACTATAGAAAAAGTTGGTCAACCTAAGGTACAAATGGAACTTGAGATTCATTTTAAAGAGGAAATGAGGATTGATGGCCAGCAACCGAAACAGTTGGGACAAAAACAGATATAGGTCCTACAACTTAGAAATGAGATCTGATCTTGAGTCCTTAAACATTTTAAAAGCTGATTTTAGAAAGTCTAAAAGTGATTATAAACTAAAGATAAAGGACTTAGAGAAAACCATTTTAGTTCTAAAAACATGAGCACACCAATCATAGGACTCAGATCAATGATCTCATAACTAAGCTGACTGAATGTCAGGCTGAGCTTGTGATCAGCAAATCCGGGGCAGAATAGTGTGTTCTTGAAGAAGAGACCTTCAAGAACATGATATCCTCATCCCTGCATAACAATTGTGTTATCAAAACAAGTAGGGACTTGGATCTAACGAGATAGCTCCTCCACATACAATCTTGTTTGTAAGATCACCCAGGTGTGGAACTTGTAAAGATGAGCTTCCTCTCATAGACCTTTTGAGTGAAGAGGATGAAGAAGTGATAGTGAAGAATTTCTCTGAGAAGAGTGAAGAAGAGGATTCTAAGAAGGGGCGCTATCCTTCTAAGGAGAAGAAGAAGACTGTAATGACTAAGTCTATGACATCAACCTAAACTCTTCTACTAAGAGTTCTGGTTCATGTTTAAATCATATCAGCACCAAGAAAAAGGCTGATCTGTTGTGTACCAATGCTACACAGCCTGGACTATCCAACTCCAAGAACAGTTCTCAGCCCAAAAGGACTATCTCAGCATCTGCAAAGATGAGGGCGGAGAAGGGATGTGATCAAGAACAGTCTTGTTCTCAGAAGAAGGCTCTTGGAAAGAAGAAAATATAACGTTTTATGTGTGAAAGTATCTCTCATCTTGCTAAGGATTGTCCATACAATCCAAGAGGATTTCCAAGAGATCTAAGAAAATTTTAGCTTCAGAAGGAAAATATGTTTCCTTTGGAAGCTCCAAATCAAAGAAGGCAAGTGGAAAATTGCCTTCGACTAGAAAATTTGGTCTCGGAAGAAAGGAATACTTCCGAAGCACTGAAGTCTACTAGAGTGTCTGCAAAATCTTTCGAAGGTCCGATCATCAAAACTTCCAAAGTCTCAAAAGCTTCTGAAATGTTGAAGGTCAAATCCAAACTTCCAAAGGTGGTGTGGAAGTCGAAGAAAGACCAAGTGACCGAATGTTCCTCATCAACAACAACATAAGATCCGCAAAGCACAACTATAGGATCTATTACTGTTGCATTACCTTCTACTTCTTTTAATGAGACCAAGACCAATAAGGCTTGGGTTTCCAAATCTGACTAATTATTTTCTTTATGCCAGAACAACTCAAGACAAACAAGAATGTCTGAATCATTGATAGTGGTTGTTCTAGGCACATGACTGGCAATAGGTAACTACTCCAGAACTTTGAAAGGATTGATGGAGGGCCAGTTGCTTTTGGAGGAGATGAAGGTGGTTACATTTCTAGAAGGGCTAGGTCACAAATGGTAAGCTCAACATTGAAATGGTAAACTTTGACAAGGAGCTTGGGAACAATCTTCTGAGTGTATCCTAATTTTGTGATCAGAGTCATAACATGCTCTTTACTGAGCATGAGTGCATTGTTCTCAGGCTCGGGGTGGTCATTCCTCATGGGCATATCCTGCTTAGAGCCCCAGGAAAGGGAACATATACAAAAGGACTTACAAGAGACATCTCCCTCTAGAGAAGTTTCATGCTTTCTATCTAAAGCAAATAGTGATAGTCTTTCCTTTGGCATAAAAGAATGTTCCATGTAAAGTTGTAGAATATGAATAAACTTATTAAGAATGATTTGGTAACTGGAATGCCAAAGAAAGAGTTTACAAGTGATGATCATTGTGTTGCATGCCTGAAAGGGAACATATACAAGTGCGAAATTGTCAACGAAATTGTCTCTTCTCTTGCCGAAACTACATCAATCCCAGTGAAACTACAATGTCAAAGTTAACATCACTCACTCTTACCGATCTTGAAAGTGTTGATCCTAATAAGCCACCAAGACTTATTAACGGAGACAATTTCGAAGATTGGATGAGATGTCTCAAAGCTTTCTTCTTCTACACTAATCACAACCAATGGGAATCGATTATTTCTGGTCCTCACATACCAACTGTCACTGTTGGTGATGTTGTCTCTCAAAATAAGGACCCGTCTTCTTTCACTGAAAAGGATCTAAAGTTGATCGATCGTGATCAAAAGGCTTTCGGTGCTTTAACTCTATGCCTGGCACCGGACATTTACAATGGTTTTGCCGAGCATAAAAATGCTAAATCTCTTTACGATGCCCTATGTGAATTCTATGATGGTAATGATGATCTGGTAAAGGATAAGAGCATTCAAGTTGAGAAGGAATTCAATTCCTTTTTTGGATACAAGAACGAAAGTCTGACAGATCTCATAAATCCTTTCTTGACAGTTTCAAGCACCTTAAAGAAATACGCTGAAAAGCTTTCCAACATTGAACAAGTTAATAGGCTACTAGACTCTCTTCCACCTCAGTAGAGTCTTCAGGTGAGGATGCTAAAGCAAGAAAGAGGGTTCATAGACTACAAGCTGATGGATATTATCAATAAGCTTAAATCCTTTGAGTTGGACATGAAAAGAAGGGAATTTAACCAGACCATGATGCCTACATCTGGTTTTACTCAAAATGCTGCTTTATTATCATCTGTTGCAAGCTCTCAAATACCGAATTCAATTCAAGGAGGAGTTAATACAAAGTAAGTTTTTAGGAGGAAATGTTACTGTTGGAAGAAATCAGATTATTTCTAAGGGTAATGTTGAAACTTTAGTTCTATGAGAAACAATGGATCTTTTTGGAATGTTTGTTCAAAGTTATGAAGCACTTGTGGCAGGAGAGTTGAAAGGAAAAGGAATGACAATGTAAGACATGTATCAGGAATATCCTGATGATCTTGAAGAAACTAACATCCGGTGGCAAATGGCAATGTTGACTCCTAGAGTTCGAAGATTTATGGAGCGCACTGGAGGAAAGAACTTCGGCGGATAAACTTCTAATTCATAATTGGGATTTGATAAGTCAAAACTTAGATGTTTCAACTGTAAAAAATTGGGATATTTCAAACGTGAATGTCCATCACCAATTGTCACCGATCCAGTAAATCAGGAGTTCCAAGATTAACAATTGAGAGGGAGAAGGAAGATGTGAATCACAAAAACAAGACTGCATTGATTTCTATCTTTGATTGGAGTGTAGAGGTTGAGGAAACAAGGATTGAGATAAATCATACTTTGGTAGTTGAGTTTGTTAAAGGTAAAGGGAAGGAAGATATTAAAGATAGATTTGACCCTTTCAAGGAATTCAAAGAGGAGTTTGTGTCGTCTGTGAATGAGAAAGAAAAGAAAGATGTTAGAATGAGGGCAAGTAAACCGGAAGGTCTAAAGCAGGAAGGAAGTTCATCCACTAGGCAAGGAACGGATTATGATGATGATAAAGTCATCGTTGAGGAAAGCAAGTCAAGTACTCCGGTGTGCCAGTGTGAAAAGGCCTTAGCAGTTGAAAAGGTGGTGATGGGACTTCCATATGAGGTAATTCAGGATATGTGTTCATCTACTTGTAAATTAAGATTATTTGGGATTTATAAAGATAATCGGTTATTAATTGATGATGAACTTAAAGTCAATGAATCAAAATATTTTGTCAAATTAAATGAGGCTTTAAAAGTAAATGATCATTTAAAACTAATCGTTTTGGAAAGAAATATTGAGATTAGCACTTTGACTGAAAGAGTTGCCCTTGCTGAATTTGAAACAAGCAAACTTCGGTCAAAGTTAGACAAATGGACCATTTCAGTAATGAAACATGATGATATATGTAAATCTCAATGGGGAGCTATGATTAAAAAGGGACTGGGATATGAAAATGTAAAGGTTTATCCTCCGCCTAATATGTACTGTTATTCTCCTATGCCTATTCCTCATCCTTCTAATGAGCAGATACTGACAGTATGTTTGCAAGTTTAGAGGGTGTTAATTCTAAGCATGTTCGTGAAGACTACGACTATGGACCAACTAGTGGGCTTGGATGCACTAGTATTAGTACACCTGATTTTCAGCAGTATGTTTTAGATCATAAGTCTAGTTTAAATTCTGTCTTTGTTTCTAGTTCTCCTGTAACCGACTCTGTCGCATCATGTTCTCATGATGTTTCTATTTCATCTTTAAATTCAGTACACTGTGGCGATGTCTTTTGTTTTGGTGATGATAATAGTGCAATTGATCATTTTACAAAGCCTAACGAGAAAATTAAAACTAATTGTTTTGATACATTCTTCTCTCACCCAATTCCATCTTTTACTCCATTAAATATTTCTTTATCAAATGAAAGAATTGGAACTTCATCTGAAGCTAGCACTAGTGGAACTAGTTCTACTGGTACTTCAGATGATCATTCATCTATTTCTGTAAATAATAATTCTTGTTCATATAAACTTCGACCTTGTGGCATGTATGAGACATTTAGTGACATTGATTCTAGTGTATTTGAATGTGATGAGGAAATTCACATTGATCATATTCCTATCTCATCACATCACATACCTAAATGCAAACCACACTGTTTCCGATGTGGTCAAGAGGATCATCTTGTCAAGAATTGTCCTACATTGCTTCATGGTCATTTAAATAGGAACTATTTTGGAAATAAACTAACAAAATTGGTTAATAATTTCTTTTGCAAAAAATCTGCTTCTTTTGAAGATAAAGTTGTTAAAACTGTTGGATCCTTTATGCCCAAGACACATAGAACATTGATGTGGTTAGTACGTTATGATCCAAGTCGGGTCATACCCAATAACAAGCTTAGCAAGCACCAATTAACATTTAGTTGATGATATGATCATGCAATTAAATAAATACACCATTTTAGAAAATGGGTTTTCTAAAT
>BJCM01227439.1:0-11023 GCA_018326385.1 Flaveria bidentis
TAATATGTCTTTATTGTCTTACACTTATGTAATATTGGGTACTTAATGAAATGAGAATATTTGATTGTAACTTATAATGTTTAATATTTCATTAATGAGTTGTTTAACGCATATTGACTTGATTATATAGGTTTGTGGTTGATTGATTTAATATAAATAATATTATGACATTTAATACATTTAAACTTAATAACAGGAAGTTATCATGCGAATGGCCCATGCTAATTGACCATACGCATGAACAACATCATGCGAATGACTCAGTCACACGACTGAACCAGGAGACTGGATCAGTCGTATGATTGCCATCTAAGATTGGCTCAGTCGCACGGCTGAACACTCAGTAGGGCGAATGGACCAACCGTATGACTCAATCGCACGACTAAACTATGTTAATGGTTCAGTCACCCGAATGAGCACCCTAACCTATAAATACCACCTAATTCGTGGAAAAACAGAAAAATTCAATCCACTTCGACTCCAGATGTACCTTAGCCGTCTAGAAGCCTCTAAGTTCGTACTCCAAGTTCATAGAACGCAGTAGATCGATTCCTAATTGATTCTTGACGTTAGATTCAATACGTTATTATTTCTACGTGCATTCTCACTGATTGGATCACCAATCAAATAGGATTCCGCACTATTTGGTTTGGTTTAACACGTTAATCAGCTGGTGTTTCATTAAAATACCAGCTCCTAACAGATTAGAATGAAGTATTTGCACCTATGGGGAGAATGGAAGCCATCCGTATCTTCCTAGCCTATGCCTCTTACATGAAGATTAAAGTCTATCAACTGCATGTAAAAAGTGCATTTCTTCATGGTGAAATCCGGGAAACTGTGTATGTCAGTCAACCCAAAGGATTTGAGGATCCATATCATCCGGACAGAGTTTACAAACTAGATAAGGCTCTCTACGGGCTTCATCAAGCCCCGAGAGCATGGTATGAGTAACTCTCAACTCACCTTGTGAAACACGGATTTTGCAGAGGTGTAATTGACTACACATTGTTCATCAATGAAAAGGATGGTGATCTGCTGCTTGTTCAAATTTATGTTGATGACATAATCTTCGGTTCCTAGAACGAAGAATTATGTAAAGAATTTGAAGCAGTAATGAAGGCAGAATTTGAAATGAGTGCCATGGGAGAGATGTAGTTCATTCTCGGGTTACAGGTGGATCAAACACCAAAGGGGATATTCCTACATCAGACCAAGTATGTCGGGGATATTCTCAGTCAGTTTGATATGGAGAATGCTTCCGCAGCTAGGACTCCACTTGCTACAAACCATGATGTAGCACCGGACTAGAATGGTGATCTGGTTGATGCCACCATGTACCGAGGAATGATTGGATCCCTCATGTACCTCACTGCCTCAAGACCTGGTATCATGTGTGCAACGTGTCTATGTTCAAGATATCAAGCAAAACCAAAAGTTAACCATCTTATCAGGGTCAAGAGGATATTTCATTATCTGAAGGTTACACCTACACTTGGATTGTGGTATCCTCATGACGATGACTTTGAGCTTACCGCGTACAGTGATTCGGATTATGACGGCTGCAAGATGAACTACAAATCGACCTCAGTAGGGTGTCAATTCTTTGGGAGAAGATTAGTCACGTGGTAGTGTAAGAAGCAGACATCAGTTGCGTTGTCAACTTGTGAAGCTGAATATGTTGCTGCGGCAAGCTGCTGCTCTCAAATCATCTGGATTCAACAACAGATGCAGGACTATGGTTTGCAATTTTCTAACACCCATATATTTGTTAATAATTCTGCTGCAATAGCCGTTACTAAAAATCTTGTCCAACAACCTAAGACCAAACACATCGGCATAAAATATCATATTATACGTGATTGTTTTGAAAAGAATCTAATCGATGTTGTTAAAATAAATACGGATTTTCAACGCGCTAATCTCTATACAAAAGCATTTGATAAACCACGTTTTCTATACTTGTTAGAGGTCAACGGCGTTAAAAAGAAATGTGATGTAATTACAGATGATGAACATGCCTAGTTTGCTGTGTAAAGTCCATTTCTTGATTTTATTTTTTCTTTTATTTAGGTTATTTTATTTATTTAATTTTATTGCTGTTATTTCTTCGCCTATTAAAATCCTAAAAGCACAATTCTTTTACGGTTTTATAATTTTAGGGGAAGAATAGGTTAAGTCAGTAATTAAAAAAAATGAGGGAGGAGGACAGGCTAGCTGATATACTTGAGATTGGCTCGGTGAAAACGATTCAATGACTGTGGAAAATGATAGTACACAAGATCAAATCATTTGGGAATTTATAAGATTAAATTAAATTAGATGTAAAATACAAAGTATAAGTCTGAGAACTCTAAGGAATATAAAAGGAAAGATGATAGTACACTGGTTACTACTAAGGTAAAACAAAGAAAGTAGATCTAGAGGTTGTTAGACCACTACATGATGTGTCAGTAGATTCAACACAATAGATTATTAGACCTCATTGGTGAACTCAATTAAAACTAAACTATTCAACTGACTATGGGTTCCCATCTTATTACTGGTTAACACAATCAGTTATTTCCAATAAGGGCTAACGAGCAAATAAATGCCACATATGTGTGCGGATGACCACAAAAAGAGCAAAGCACGAAAAAAAATGAAAAATAAACGCAATCAAGCTGATAACCTATGTTATTGGTGCGTTATGTGCAAAAGAAAAAAATAAATATGCTCTAACAAGAAGATAGGTTATGTGCCTTTCTGTCGTGCGATGACACTGACCTGAAGATAAGCATAACTTAGATATTCTAGAATTCATTGTTGTTTGCCGCTTCTCTGCTGTGCGGTGGCACTAACCTAAGGCTTGGCTTCTCTATGAAAGCTCTAAGAATAGTCTCTTCTTGTCAAAATACCGGTAGACCGCTCAAAAACCTCCTCAGGAATGTTGATTACCATATAAGTGTGGGTTCCACAAATGTTGGTTGAAATAACAAAACTTAATACATCACCAATATATGTCAAAAGTCTGTGTAATTATACTGACAATCAGTGTGGCTGCAAATCTTGAAAATCCAAATCAACGTATGCATCTTGTAGTACCAGTATGATTTCTTAAAATTGCAAAATGACCCTCGATGAAAACAAGAATCAAGCATCACCTGATTCTGGAAACACATCCTGAATGAATTGGTTACCTGTATAATTCCATAATAAATCGTTTCACTTATGGTCAAAATAACTTGAAGTTGCCTGTTCTAGAAATAAATCTGGTAGATTTCTATCTTAGGATTTCCACTACACAAAAAAACACAAAAACATTTTAGTTCTGTTAGTTAATTTTGCTAGTTTAAATTATTTTGTCATTTTAGTTATATTTGTCGAATTATGACGTGAAATTCAATCTGGAATTTAATCACTTAAAAGGGTCACGTCTGAGGTGACAACACATGTCTTCAAAATTAAAATAAGACATGTTTGAGGTGAAAAATTGTTTTAAAAGGATCACGTCTGAGGTGTTCAAATGTTTTCAAAGTTAAAATGATCATGTCTCAGATGATCGAATGCTAAAAATGTTTAATCAATAAGTTAAAGGGTGTAAAATGTCAAATGGTCATAAAGTCAAAATCATGAGTATGACTCATAGGCACGACTGGACCATGAGTATGGACCAACTGTACGAATGGACCATACTTATGCCCTAGACAGTCGAATGGAGCATGAGTATGAACCATTCACCCGAATGGCTTACAAGATTGAGCCAGTCGCCCGAATGGAGCTGTGCGGATAACTCAGCCGCCCGACTGAAACCTAGTCGGCCGACTGAATGTGATTGATTGAACCAATTGCATGATTGAGGTCCAATCGCCAGAATGAACAGAGCGAATGGGTCCAGTCGCCCGATTTTAAATCTGATTCATTATAAATAGGGCCATAGTCGATTGCATAAACTCATCACCCTCCAATCGTCCTAAAATCGCATAAAGTGCCGTTACTTTGGAAAAATTTCTTCAGACCTAATTTTCCACCTTATTTCGAAATTCTGACGTTTTCTAGGGATTTTACAGGTATAATGCGGCGCAATCTAACAAAAGTTATGTCGATGTGAACCCTAATTCAAGACATTCAGCCCTAACTAGACTCGAGACTGAAATTGGACAAATAACCTAACTAAACTTATTAAAATGTTGAAATCAAGGTTATTAGGTGATTAGTAGAGTGATTGCGAGTCTAATGAACCAATACACGATGTCTAATTTGAATAATTGGTCAAAATTCGAATTTCATTCGAACAGACAGTAGGACAGACGACTGGACACCCGGATGAACTCCAATCGCACGACTGAGCTGGCCGAACGACTCAGTCGGCCGAATGGATAATACGAATGAGCTCAGTCGGCCGACTAAATCAATCGCAGGCTCAGTCACCCAATTGAACTCAGTCGCATGTTTAGTCACCTGACTGTATTCAGTTGCATGTCAGGTCAACCTATCTATGGCTGATCGGTGGTCCATCAACCCCAAGCACAACATTTGTGCTCATCTGGACGCCACAACTAGGAACGGTGCCGAGTTTGTTGGGATCATTGCGTTCCTAAAGAGATCACAGATCCACAGAGCTATATCTACACCATGCACCCTGTACAAGTCTATACAGCAGGCCTTCTGGGAGGGTGCATCGGTTGATCGATCTTAGGAGCCCTACTGCATCCAGAGCACTATTTTTGGGCAGGCTATCGAGGTGACTGCTGATGATATACGACAAGTACTCGCTCTGGGTGACGATGCAGATCACCCGACCAGGATACACCCTCTGACAGTGAGAGGGTGCTTCCTCAGGATGAAGTACACTGGGGACATAAATGCAGGTGTGCTGAACAAAAACAACCAGTGTCCCAGTTTAAGTACTTGGCGCATGTGATACTGAAGTGCATGGCATCGAGGAGGGGTGGGTTTGATGACCTCTCAGACCAGATCCAGAATGCCTATGTGGCACTGGTACTCAACCACCCCTTTAGTTTCTCCAGTATGATATTTGCCTACCTCCTAGAGAACCTTGAGGCCAAGGGCAAGGAGGGCTTCTGCTTGTATCCAAGGTTCTTACAGATGATTATCAATGAGAAGCTGCCTGCCTTGCCCAAGGGGAGCCACAATGTTGTATCTCTTGAGATTATGGATGACACGACCTTGGGTCGCATGAAGGTCTACAGGGGGAAACAAGGTGGAGACTCTAGGCCCGCTTCTACTAGGTGCGCCACGAGGAGAGTGAATCAGATGTGGAGCAGATTTCCCTCCCTTCTGATGACTCCGATGACGATGACGATGACACCGGTGCAGACTCTAGGCCCGCTTCTTCTAGGGGCCCCACTACCCATGTTACACCTCCACCACCCACTCGTGGAGATACCACCACTGCCAGTTTCCTTCAGGACTTCTACCCTCCTGATGAGGAGGAAGAGAGTGATGACGAGCCACTAACCAGGACAATGGGCAGTCGTGTGGTTGCTATAGAGCATGGGTTAGGGGCAGTTGGAGGACGCCAAGCTGCGTCTAAGGAGACCACTACTCAACCCACTTTTACACCAGACCGGCGCAGAGCCCCAAGGGGAGCATCCACCTTGAGGGGCACGAGGAAGAAAAGGATGGCTTAGCCTCATGGGATGAAGTCGAAGAGAAGGAGGATGAATTTCATCACTACAACCACCACAACATCCACTACCACATCACAAGGCTCCTAGTGTATCTGTAGTGTGATAATTACAGCCCGATCAAATTTTTTTTCAGGAACTTTTTGAAGATTGGGTGGTGTACATGTATGGCTCAAGCTGAAGAACCAACAGATCAAGACAAAAGTAATTATTAGATGTCTTCGTATTTAAAAACTTTTTTATTTGAATTACGTATTACATTAATGTAACTATTGATTATTTATGTTTAAATGTCTTGATAAATGTTTAATGTGTGATGAGTTAAATGCTTAATCAAACAGATGAAGCTCAACAGACAGACGAATTTGATGTCCAACCCCTTCAGCAAGTCAAGACTCAATTAATCATGATTCTTGACTTGCAAGGGATAGTCAGAAGATCTCTGAGCTACACTCCACAAGAGGGAGAGATCATACATGACCTAATGGATGAACAGCTTGCTGAAATATTCAGGCTAAATCCTGATGAGCTGGTCAAAGATGCTCCAACAGTTGATGTGGCCAGTGACGATGAGCTGAACGATGTAGACGAAATAGAGATAGAGGATGTCACTGCTGATTATTATCCACAGTACACTGATCTGGAAGGACATGTTATTCCCAACTTGGGTGAAATATTGACAATTGTAGTTTTGAGAAGTTGGAAGAAGTAGAGAAAGAAAAAGAGAAAGAAGAAAGCACAGCCCAAGCTTTAGACGCAGACGTTGATATCAAGAAAGCTGAATGGGCAGGTTGTTTTGCAGAGATGAAAGCCCAGTGCGCCCCCAAAAAGCAGAATTCCTACACAAAGCTTTATAGAGTCAAACGACATAAAATGTCTGGCAAGATTATAGCGTGGGCTTATTTTGAAGATTTGGACGTATATACTGTAAAGAGAGAGAAGGGGATTGAGTACTTCATATATCCTCATGATCTGAAAACTCTTCCTGGTTTTGAGCTCAACCGACTGGCATGCTTAGATCTACTGTATGCTAATCCTAGAAAGATGTCAGGTTGGTTTGAGGCTGTATTAAAGAAGGAATACCACACCAGGTGGGTAAACTTTAGACCTCAACAACCGAAAAGGTACATCCAAAAGTCTGAAGTGGAGCCCATATTTGGAAGACCTAAAGTAGTGCTGAAGTGGACTCCTCCACTTATGATGTCAAAGATTCACTTATGGGAAATGCCTCAGGACTTCACTCCACACTTCAAATGGTGGTATTATACCTGGCGAACGGGTGAAGCGGTCATAGTTCTGAACAAAGAAGGAAAAATAGAGACTATCAGGGAATTCAACCCAATATGGCTTACAAACTTGTCAACTGAAGATGTCTACACATTATACAAGTGGCCACTGTTCTATGACACACAAGATATTATACAAGCTCTCTAGTTTCAACATGTTATTAGACTCTGCTTTGAATTTGAAATACATGCACAAGTTAAAAGAGAGGAGAAGTACTAGAAATATGAGGAGCTTATGAAGAATGTAAGACAATAGATGAAACTAGGTCCAAGGGGGTGTTTGTAGATACATGTGTACCTAGTTTATAAGCTTAATGTAAAATGTCTTTATTGTCTTACACATATGTAATAGAATGGGTACTTAATGAAATACAATGTGTGGTTGTGCTTATAATGTTTATTATTTCATTGTTAGTAGATTAAAACTTATTGAACTGACTATATAGGTTTCTGGTTGTTTGAATTAATCTTAGTAATGTAATGATTAAAAATTATATTCAAACCTAGTAATATGAAGTTCTCATGCGAATGGCCCATGCTAATGCACCATACGCATGAACAACTTAATGCGAATGACTCAGTCACACGACTAAACCAGGAGACTAGATTAGTCGCACGATTGTAACATGAGATTGGGTAAGTCGCACGACTGAACACTCAGTCATGCAAATGGATCAACCTGCATGGCTCAATCGCACGACTGAACCATGCTAATGGTTCAGTCGCACGAATGAGAAACCCTAACCTATAAATACCAATTAATTTATGGAAAAACAAAACACTTCGAATACATACGTACCCTAGCCGTCCAGAGACTTCTAAGAAGCTGTTCCAAGTTCATAGATCGCACTAGATCGATTACCAATCGTTCTTAACGTTTAGATTCAATCTACAATTGTTTCTACGTGCGTTCTCACTGACTGGATCGCCAATCGAATAGGATTTTTCACTATTTGATTCGGTATACACGTATATCACTTAGTATTTCGTCTAGTACATAATCGTAACAGAATTAAATGACTAGGAGTTTTATTATAATAAATATATTTTGTGTGAACAAAATATATTTTACTATGTTTCAGTCATGTTATAGTCTAGTTATATAGTCTAGGGGTTATGTGTAAATATGTAAACTTATACTAGACTATAAATAGCCTAATTGTAATTAAAATTAGGTTATTGGTTGTATGACCAATGGATTGAGGGATTACTTATAAACATATTTTGCAATCTAATTAAAGATCAAAGGGGTTTTATTGTGTTTATTATTGTTTTATTCGTAAATCTTCATGATTTGATTCAAGAGTAATCAACCTGGGTTAACATAATCAATCTAGGACTTCTAGCTCTGATAATGACATTGGTAACATGAAAGAGTTGAGGAAGAATCAAAGAAACAAATATCACAATATCAAGCAAACATATGATCTTCACAAACAAAAAATTATGTTTGATAAACAAAAACGGATTAGATTTCTTCAAAGAAATAGAGATTAAAGATTTCATTATTTGTCTGACTCTTCAGCTGAAATTGATGAGATGAAACATTCAAAATATCATTAGAGATCTCCTAGAATACCTCTCTCTAAGTCATAGTTTAGAGGAAATTACCAAGAAGTCACTATCATGGATAGGAATGGGAAATCCAAGACCATTATGGCTTGGTTCCATATTTTAATTAGTTATTTTGTGCTTGCAGGGTCATCCATACAGGTCCAATAGCTTATGGTATGTGGACAGTAGATGCTCCCGACACATGACTTGATATCATTCCTTCCTTCATGACTTCATGTATATACAAGGAACCACTATGGCATTCCGAAGAGATTCACAAGGTGGCAGAATAACTGGTGAAGGATCTGTGACAAATAGGATGTTGAGCTTTGATAGAATGAGCTACTGTAAACAACTGAATTTCAATCTTCTCAGTGTGTCTCAGATCTGTGACAAGAAATATTCAACTCACTTTACCGACACTCATTGCTACATTCTGAAACCAGGTTTTCAAATTCCTGAAGAATGGGTTTTCTTAAAGACCCCAAGGAAGAATAACATCTTTGTCTTAAATCTAAATTCTGCTACACCAAAAGAAGAAACATGTCTTATGTCCATAGCATCTTTTGATGAGTCTCGGCTTTGGCACAGACGTTTGGGTCACACAAACTTTAAAAAAATGAAAAAATTCATCAAAGGAAACCATCTCATTGGTTTACCACAAAACGAATTTCACTTTGTTGATCATTGTTCAGCATGCCTCAAAAGGAAACAACATAAATCTTCCCCCAAATCAAAGATGATGAACACAAACAATTCTCCATTAAAGCTACTTCATATGGATCTATTTGGACCAACTCATGTTATGAGTATTGGAAAGAAAAAATATTGTTTGGTGATCATTGATGACTTGTCAAAATTTATATTGGTTTTCTTCTTAGTTCATAAAAATGAAGCATCCCAAATAATAAAAGATTTTATCACAAAAATTGAAAACCAACTTGATCAAAAGGTCAAAACAATAAGAAGTGATAATGGGACAGAATTTAAAAATAAAGATATGAGTTCCTTTTTTGCAACCAAAGTCATTATTGATGAATCCATAAATGTTATTGATGAATCCATAAATGTTCAATTCAAGGAACATTCATTTCCCAAATCTACAAACGGTCCCGACTGGTTGTTTGATATTGACTTTTTTACAAAATATTTTGATGAATTTCATTTCTCTGATGTAGGAAACCTACCTTCAGCTGAACCTCATTCAGGGTAGAAAAAAGAGATGACTTTCTAATGATTCATCCATCCTTTTCAGAACACCAGAATGAAGATGTTCCACTACAAGCTGACCCTATGTAGATACATGATGTTCATAGTTTATGAGCTTAAATATGAAAGTCTTTCATGTCTTACACATATGTCATGAAATGGTTCAATGAAATATAATATGTGGTTGATGTTTGTTAATGTTTAATTATTTCATATTATTATTGTCTTATGTATAATTCTTATGTATGAACATATTATATAGGTTTGAGGTTGTTATGCATGGTTCTTAGTCAATAATGATTAAGAAATGTGTTCAACCTACTCGGGTGATTATTCATGCTAATAGACCATACTTATGGACCATACGCATGAATACATCATGCTTATAGACCAGTCACGCGACTAAACCAGGATACTGGATCAGTCGTATGATTGAGACATAAGATTGACTCAGTCGCACAACTGAACCTTCTGTCATGTGTATGACTCGCTCGCATGATTTAGTCGCACGACTGAACCATGCTAATGGTTCAGTCGCACGAATGGAAACTACAAACCTATAAATACCACCTAATTCGTGGAAAAACAAAACTATTCAAAACAATTCAAAACAATTAGAAACACTTGCGAATATTCACGAATCCTAGCCGTCTAGAACGTCTAAGATAGCCAATCCAACTTCAAAGTTTATTCTTGATCGATTCCAATTCGTTATTAACGTTTAGTTCATTTTTATATCAATCAGGTTAACGTTTTCACTGATTGGATCGCCAATCAAATAGGATTCCATACTATTTGATCCGGTCTCACGCAAAATTTGTTTGTATTCCGTACATACACGGTCCTGACAAGTGGTATGAGAGCATTGGCTCGTGATTTTGCGTGGATTCGATTAGTTTTTGGTGAAAAACTCACGTTTTAATTCAAAAGAGTCACCACGTTGGTTCTAAAGGTGTTTTTGACGTTTGCATGCATAAAAGTTGTGTTTTTCATCATACGGCAGATTCGGGTTTCTGGGAAAATTGTGTTTTTGTGTCAAAGTGTCAAAATTTTTGATTTTACAAAAACAGCAGCTTTCAGTCGCACGATTGGTCCAGTCGCACGATTAAACTCAATTGTATACTCCATTCGCACGACTGAACTCAGTCGCATCTCTCATTAGTAAGACTAAACAACTATAGTCATTTGATTCCAATCGTATTGTTGATTCCAGTCATTGATACACACGATTGAATCCAATTGCATGACTGAATTCATTCACACCCTTCATTCGCACGAGTGAACCATACTCATAGTCCATTCGCACGAGTGAAACTGTCCTGTTCTAAAAGTACAAAGTTTAAA
>BJCM01227441.1:0-15526 GCA_018326385.1 Flaveria bidentis
CGAATGAACAAGTGCAGTTGAACAATGCAAATAGACTGCTCAGTCGTACGAATGGAGGTACGAATGAGTTCAATCTTGTGTATGAGGGATGCGTATGTATTCAGTCATGCGATTGAGTCAATCGTGCGACTTAAGCTGATGGATTTCGAAAATTCATAGGTTTAAGGTGTTTTGGCCGCAAAAACACGAATTTTCACTAACCCTAATTGTCGTATGCCGGAAAAACTAAACTTTATGACCAGGAGACGTCTAAGACACCGTTTGACACAAAAAGATTGTGTTTTTAATGAAAAAACACAACTTTTGTATAAAAAATGATTGAAACACACGTAAATCAAGAGCCAAAGCTCTTATGCCACTTGGTAGGATCGTGTATTGAACAAAATACTAACTGATATACGTGTATACCGAATCAAATAGTGTGAAATCCTATTTGATTGGCGATCCAATTAGTGAGAATGCACGTAGAAACAATTATGTATTGAATCCAAACGTTAAGAATGATTTGGAATCGATCTAGTGCGATCTATGAACTTGGAACAGGTTCTTAGAGGTCTCTGGACGGCTAGGGTACCGATGTAGTCGAAGTGTTCTTAATTCTTTTTTTTTCACGAATTAGGCGGTATTTATAGGTTAGGGTTTCTCATTCGAGCGACTGAACCATTAGCATGGTTCAGTCATGCGATTGAGCCATGCGGTTGATCCATTCGTATGATTGAGTGTTTAGTCGTGTGATTGACTCAGTCTCATGTTACACTCGTGCGACTGATCCAGTCTCCTGGTTCAGTCGTGCGACTGAGTCATTCGCATGAAGTTGTTCATGCGTATGGTCCATTAGCATGGGTCATTCGCATGATAACTTCATATTAATAAGTTTGAATATATTTATTAATTATTACATTACTAATATTAGATCAAACAACCACAAACCTATATAGTCAATTCAATAAGCGTTAAACTACTAATTAATGAAACAATAAACATTATAAGCATAACCAAATATTTGTATTTCATTAAGTACCCAATCTATTACATATGTGTAAGACAATAAAGACATATTACATTAAGTTCATAAATTAGGTACACATGTATCTACACTTTCACTTCTAATCCATAGTAGGGTTTCGTCCACTCTCAATTTGACCCTATGAGAGAGGAAAACCCAACTGAAAAAAACAAAGAAGATCAATCAGGTGCTACAGGCCAGTCTTCTCAGTTAAAAGGTTCAAAGAGGAGAAAAAGGATGGATTACAAACCAAATCCAATGAAGAAGAAGAAAGAAGCATCCATCTACAAACCTCAGGATAAGTCAGAACATCCAGAGGATATGCAAATAGAGGATGCTACACTAACTCCAATTCAAATAGCTCCTCTAGCATTAGGAAGACCTATCTTGTCCTGGACATACACTACAAATCCAGAAATATGGCATGTCATTGGAGATCAGGGTATTGAAAACATTTACACATGGCAAGTTATGTTTACTCTGCCTCAACATGATCTCTTTTACATGAGAAGACATTTTGAGAGTCTAAGCGATCCTAATCATCTCATGAAGGGGATGGTCATTATCTTGATGAGGACTGTAAATTTCTGAAGTCTTTAAGTGTTTTGGTAGCATCATCCTAGGGGGAGTTTGTACGGATTAAATGTAAAGGTTGATGCAACCCAAACACTTGAAGTCTCTCCTGCATGCATGCACAAGTGTACTGAAGTAGAATGCTTCGGAAGTTTCACACCAGCATCAGAAATATTCTAAGTGTGAAATATTCTAAAGCCAAGACCAACATCTTCCGAAGCCAAAGATGAAGTCTTCTGAAGCTTACACTTGAAGACAAATTTCTTCCGAAGACTTTTGAAGACATGCTTTATCTGATGTATTTTTCCATAAAGCTGGACCCCTTTTTGCTGCAACTCTGTAAAGTCACCAACTTTCATAAGTTGGTGAAAAGGTCTATGGTTTTGGTAACTGTACATTGAGGTCTTGAGTCTGTAACTTTCTACTTTATGTACTTTATCCTTTTTGTAATATATTAGGATGTGAGTTATGGCATGTTATAGTGACTAGTAAAAAGACAATATGCCTTTTGACTCTACATTTGATTTTGTTTGTTGTCTAGTCAATTGTATCCAGCTAGTCTTCAAACTATGACCGGCTGTAGGATGTAGTATATGTATCTCAAGTACTTGTAACTTTTCATGTATGCTTTGTAATATTTATAATAGAACATGAGAAGGCAATATACTACAATCTTGAAAATCATCTCCTTGTGTATTTTGCTATCTTGTTCTGTCTCATATTTACTTGTGTTCTTAGCATCATTACTAGAGATTAACCAGTTTCACTGTTTGATCAGTTGAGTGTTCTTAGCAACTCTGCTCATTGTGTTGTTGTTTTGTATTTGCATACCCTTCAACGGTCCTACAGTGCTTATTTTTATATATGTTTGAATTAGTTTATGTTTCAACTTAAATTTTATTTAAAAACGAGTGGGGTCAAATATAATACATTTTCATTCGACTTAATATACATCTGCATTAAACTTAATTCGAAAACGTGTTAAATCGATTGTATTCTATACTTTATCATGTCATGTATGTCATTGCAGCAACTTGAGACGGGTTAAAAAACCTAGTGGTGTTTGTAGAAAACTCAAGGGAGTGTAACAAATCAAATAATATATAAAGGGTATATATAGCAACAGCTAGAAAAAATCAAAAAAATTTTTGGATGAAGACAAAACCTTCCAAAACCTCAAACCAAACAAGTTTTGAATAGCCTGGCCAACTTGCAAAACCTAGCTACATCAGTTTACCATTTCCAAAACTTCAATTAACATTTGGATCTACAATTTCCATTCAAAACTAGCGATTGAAAAGAAAAACCCGAGCCTAACGGGTATACTCAAAACCCATAACATACGGGACGTGTATACCCGAAGCCCGATGGATATTGAGCCGGGTATGTGCTTAGTTTTAATTCTTTTCATGGGTATGAGACGGGTATGAGATTAGATGATACCCGACCAGATTACCCAAAATCACATACCCGTTTACCCGAACATAGACCTGATGTTATTTATTTATTTGATATGAAAGCAAAATCTATTGACTTTTTTGGATTAGTAAATATGTACTTTGGATATAAAAATTTAAGCACTTAA
Source organism: Flaveria bidentis (assembly GCA_018326385.1). Lineage (NCBI taxonomy): Eukaryota > Viridiplantae > Streptophyta > Magnoliopsida > Asterales > Asteraceae > Flaveria > Flaveria bidentis. The sequence goes on from BJCM01227441.1 coordinate 3,165, forward strand.
ACATACTTGTGTTTTTTGACATGAAATTTTTAGATGCTTAAATGTTGTAGCTAATTTAAAATTTTAATATGAAAGGTTAAGCACCCTGTTGTAACTATTTTTATGTTAAAAAAATTCAAATGAAGATGTTGTCGTAGTTTTTATTATAAGAAAATTTGTAAAGATGATCATATTTGATATTCAAAATGGTATATTTAAAAATATAAAAATAGAATTGTATAAAATACCCGATGCATATTGGTCCATGAGATTGTCCGTCATCCGATACTAATGGGTATACCCGATACCCACAAGTACCCCCGATACCCAATTGGTAACTATCCGACCAATACCCAACGGGTAATGGGTCAGTTATGAGACAAGATTTTAGAACTGAACATTGACTTGGGATTACTAATACCCAACCCAAACCCAACCCATTGCCATCCCTATCCAAAACCAACCAAACGTGGCAAAACGGTAGCTAAAGTTTGGTCATAGCATTTCCATTAAAACCAGCCGAACAAGACCAAATCCTAACTAACAGTTCAATCTAAAATTTTCATTAAAATTAGCCCAAAGAGATCGTGAACACCTTAACTTCTATCCCTTCCAAATGTAACCTAGCCCATTTGTTAGCTGCCTTTAACGTAAACTTATCAAAATCCAAGGGATTTGGGAAGGAAATAGTGGCAAGACACTATGGCAAGTTATGAAAGGTGTTTCAAACCCAACAAGTATTTACAACACATTATGTTACAATGTGCACAAGACCCAACATATGAATTGATACATGGAGGCAACACATATGCCTCAACTTATTTGGATAAGTAGCAATCATCAAAACAATCCACACTGCATACCATAAAACAATTTAGAACATTTCTATTCAAACAGCCCAGACATCTTGGCCCATGAAGCAGGAAACTTTGTGATTCAAGGACTGAAACGTTTGTATGTGTGCTTGTGTCAAACGACTCAAGCTGCCACGGCTTCAGGGACCCTGCCAGAGTCACTTGCAGCCAAACTATCATAGTATTCAACCAACACTTCCCAACCACCAGGGCACATGAACCCATCTGGTGGGTTTTCCCTGTTCTTTGCAAGCGTTCGCATCTGTATCACATAAACAAAAATAATAAGCATACAACAAAAATGGCCAAGAGATTCATATAATAGAATGTATGAATGACAATTTTGAAATTTACTTAATTTTTGGTCAAGTCAAGTAATTATTTTTTTGGTGTCCAGCAGCTTAAATTAAAAACAGTCAAATGGGTCAACAGATCAAAGGTCACTTAAAATGTATCCTTACAAAATTGAGTGCATAAACCCTCCTATATATACTTGGATTTTTTAAATCACATTTGGCACACTAATGGTAAATCAGGTCAACTGAACCTGACCAGTCAATACACAGTTTTGAGTTTGTGCCATTACCCAACCCGCCCACTACACTACATCTATCAGAGGTCAAAGTAAGAACGGAACAGATAAGTAAATAAGCAAGTCCTTTCTTGGTAAATATACCTTGGTACCCGAGATGAAGAGGAAATCCTGAGGTCTAGAAGGATCAAAGAATTCCATTTTCTGTTGTGTCTTGTCATATGCTGCCACCTGAAATAGCAATCTCAAGTAACTCAAATAGTTCCATGAATGGGGAGGTGTTTGGATGTGCCTGAGTATGTGATCTTAAATAATCGAAAATAATTAAAAATCATAACAGAACAAACTGAAAAATATACTGTGTGGATGTTTTATGATGTTGAAGCTGTGTTAGTTAAGATAATTTTTCATTTGTGTGCTTGAGAGATTATCATGATTTGAGTCAAGAATGATAATATTACCAAAATGGATATTTAAATAACCAGAATAAGAATCACATTATCCAAACAACCCCTTGATAAAAATACAATTAAGGGAGAACTGTTATATGCTTGAAAAGAAAACATAAGTAGATATTGATATATGATGTTATAAAGCAAGTACCTTGAAAGGGAGAATGTTTAAGCGTTCAAGCCCAGGTGCCATGCTAAGTACCTTCTTGCCATGATCAGCATCATAAAGATCTCTTTTCTCAACCGGGTGACCCATGCCAGCTGGATCACGGCCCACTATGTAAAAGTTGGCACCTGCATTGATCCGAGCCTTGGCGTGCCACTGCACCTCTGTTGGGCCGGCATAGTGCATTGGAGATGGAAATATTGATACCACTGTGTTTTCTGGATCAAGAACACCATCTTCAAGTACCTGACGATATCAGTAGAACAATTCCACAATCATCACAATTTATCAATAGAAAAATAAGTGTTTATTTAAATATAATATGACGTTTACACTGTCTTTGAAATGTGTAATCGGAGAGGAGATGAAAATATAGGACTGACCATACTGTAGATATTTCTTGCGCATTTACATAATAGAGGGGGCAGGTATATATAGAGGAGGAAACCACCTCTATACTTAACCCTAAGACCATAATCTAATACACACACATATATATAGGCTACATATGTGTGTGTGTGTGTGCACGTGTGCATATAAAGTCCGTGATCAAGAATGACATTGACGATGTTTACATATAAAGGAAGGTCCTCGCTGATGGAATCAATAAAACAAAAAAAAAAGGTAGGAAATTAATACATGTATTTAATAGTACATTACGATAACAGCCTAACCATTAGGAGCTGCAATACTGATGATTTTGATTTCTTGGCTAACGGGATAAAAAAGGTTAGCTTTTGGCACAGGCCAAAATGGAAAAGATTGGATAGGATCTGCAAACACTTTGTGTTCACGTTTATGAATAATTGCACATAAAATGTATATACACAAGAACTATGTTATCACAAAGATAATCTAAGCTTTTGTTAGTAATAGCAATTTTGGAAGTTTAACATATTTGAATCAATTGTGGCAATTTCAACCAGTTTACTTATGCAGCATTCAGGTTTATATCGAATGAGCAAAATCTAGAAAAGCCGAAAACAAAATACTTCAAACGGGCATTGTGCCATTGTGGGTCAAAAGTTGTCAAAAGTGTATTTTAAATGCATAAGACTTCCTAAATCATTTTATTTAAAAAAATAGGATTATTAATAAAACAATGTAAGTTGTAATCATCTTTTTGACACGCTAACTGTTTATAATGTAAAGATTAATTTTGAGTAAGAAATGTTTAAGGTCTTGCTTGAGATGTACCAAAAACTACTAGTTTTGTTCCCTTACCCAACTCGAGTGGCTGGTTGATTTTCATTTCACACCTATGATTTGAAAACATATCAGCTGACATTTGACCAGTTTCCTTTATAGCTAATTTTTAGCTTAAGATCAAACACAGCCCAAAGAAACAAATGGGTCAAAACTGTCAGCTCTACCTCAAATGAAAAACAATTTGCTAACCTTCTGATGCTGCTTCATTCGCCAACTAAGTGGAACATCATCTGCCTTTGTAAATCCCCCGAGTGGATGAAGCAAAAGAACAGGGTTCTTATAACCCATTTCGAGAAGCCTACGCCTTGTGTCAGTCATCAATAAAGCATGGCCGTTGTGTACCGGGTTCCTGAGCTGAAAAGCAAACACCGCATCAGCATTCCTCTTTTCAAATTCTGCACGCAGTTCAGCAGGGGATAGTCTATAATGGTCAAGTCCATCGTGGTACTTGATTGGTTGTATAACTTCAAGATCACCCCCAATCAGCCAATCTCCTGCACCCGTTATGGCTTCTTCAACATAAGGGAGACCAGGGGCAGTTGTACCCCAAGTTCTTGCAATTCGTTCTTCTTTGTTATGCTTGTAGATCTCAATGCTACACAATCAATGCATAAGACCAAGAGAGTGTATATCAGTTGATGTTTGCATAGACAAACTGAATTTACATCATCTAAATCCAACATGAAGGTGAAATTAGCTTGAAATGTGGCCAAAACAAATAAAACATGTGGAGTTAGTGTAGGAGCAAACTCAAATTTTTGCACTTTGGATATGTAGTGTGTAAAGGAATAAGAATCAACAAAACCTAAACGTTAAACCCAGAAACCCAAACCATAGTTTGGTTTCCACTTTTCCGAGGTTTAGGCTTCTTCAAGGAAATTAAAATCGTTGCTAGCTGTTTGACCAACAACTAACAACACCCAAAAATGAACAACCATATTTGTATACTTTTTTTTTCCTTCTCTTTCTTTTGTGGTCATAAAAGCAAATGTTTTGTTACTAATTTTGCGTTTTTTTTAATTCTTCCCTTTGGTCCTACTGTTTACACTAACCTTTCTACTATCCATAATCATTTGAGGTAGTTGCCCTTTATATATATATTTCTTTTATAACCAATAATATATAATATCTTATGGAAAAACAAATGTGGCATTTACACTTCCATATAGATTTTATAGTAAATAAAGTCGAATTAAATATAAAAAGTCGTATTACATATAAATAGTTTACATACTGTGTATTTGATACAACTCCAATTGTATTAAAAAGTTTACACAGATGCAAATAAGCACAACTCTAAACCATATTCGTTTTTTATAGAACATTATAGGTTAAAATTCATAAAAATAACTAAAATTCATACATATTAACTGTCACATCACTTGGTATAAAAAAATGGTACAACAAACATTATAGTCTCCTCTTATTGGTGTGTGTAATTCCAAAAGTAGCCTAATTATTCAGAAAAAGGCACAACAAACAAACAAGATAAAAGGAGAAAATACATATATCCGTCTATTCATTTTATAAAATTACATATATATATATAAATATTTTAAAATATAGGTTTTGAACGCATAAATGTAAATGCAAATTGGCCATAAACAATTATAGATAGATAGATTGATTGATAAAAAAATAATAAAAAAATGCGGAAAACGATCTTACTTGTTCAAAATAGCAATGGGGTTATCGGAAGAGTCAAAAAGCGCGACAGAGGAAGAAGCCGAAATCCGATTCTTGAGGGATTCATCAATGTCCAAGACAATCGGCAACGACATGTTGACGACGGAGCCGTCTCCCAAGCGGAGCGAGTTGAAATGAAGAGTTTGGAGGAACTCGGATTCTCTCATGAACCCGGTTAAAGGACTCGCCCACCCCTCGCTCAGCACGTGAACCCACTCCAAATCGATCCTCGACAGCTTGATCTTCGGCAGATCCATCGCCTCCCTCTTCTTCACCTCCCTCTGCGACTCCCCAACAACAAGCTCCACCAGCTTCCCCCCGTCCGGTTCGATCAGACCGCACGAGATCCTCCTCACCGCTCTCTTTTTGTACGAGATCGATGCTACTACGGAGGCATTTGGGAAGCTGATTCTGTGGCTTTTGGGTAAAGGGCTCGGTGTTTTGATGTGTATGGAGGCCATGGTCGCCATTGATGCTTGCTTGCTTGCTTCTTCTTCTTCTTCGCTCGTGCAGTGCAGTGCAGTGCTGTTGGAGATTGAATGAGGAGGACGATGGGTGGTGATTTAAGTAGGTGGAGGCCCCGTGAGTTAATGGAATCATGGTGGTACCAATCTAAAGTAGTTGGAATGTGTGGATGAACCTGGACACACTGTTTTTGGACCCTTTTTTATATATATTTTTATTTGTATTACACGTTTTGAATTTTGTTTTTTCTTTTTTTAACGGCGTTTTGAATTTTGTTTTATTATGCGATCCACATATGCAATCAGAAACGACACTAGTGTATCACGTCTGCCTTTCTCAGAACGGCATGCATCATGAATCTTACAATCATGAGGACATCATTCATGTGAAATACTTAGCAATCGTAAAGGGTTTGAGTCTTGCGTTAAATGGCATGTAAAAAAATAATATATATCACTTTTTAATTAGATTTTAACATGATAAATAAACACACCTAATTTCTTTCTATATCTTTTCTCTTTCACTATCTCTATTTGCATCCTCACCATCGCACGTCTTTCACATTTATCATTTAATTTATGTTACACTAAATCTCATTTTTAGTTTTTATATACAAATGATAATAACTTATTTTTCTTAATATTAATTGTTATTATTGATTAATTTTTGAACTAATAATCAAAAGACATAATCGGGTTTATATATTTAAATAAGTAGGTTAAATGTAGATAATAAGAAGAGATCAAACCAGTAAAAGAAGAATTAAGGGGACTAAATTATTATTGGGCTAATTTGTTGTTTAAGCATAATATGCAAATGTGAAACACACACAAGTAAAACTCTACCTACCAAGAGTAGTATCCCCCTCTCTCTCCTGCGGTTTGTTTCTGCGGAGAAGAAGAAATAAAAGGGCACTCGGTGTTGCTTTTGTTCGTGCTAGAAGATTTTCGCATTCAGAGATAAAGGTTAGCACCTTGTCTTCACTCATTAAAGACAATTTATTATTTACCTGATGAACTTCTCACATGATTAAAAGTTCTTTAAATTTGTTGCTAATTTGTTGAATCTACCGATGGTTGTCGTTGATCTTGTCATTAAACTTGTCACTTGGTACTGCAACTCAAGCTTGTTCATCGTTATAGGTTGTTGCAAATAAGCCTTTTGGAGGTGGAGTTTTGGACCATGATGATGTTATACTTAAACACCCTATGGTTTGTTTTTTTGCTTGCATCTAGATTGTGTAAGAGCATCTCTAATACGTTCAAATTGGTTTTGTGATCTTTTTTATTCCTCTTCATTAATCTTTGATTTTGTAAACAGGTTACGAATCTTCAATTGTGGTATCAAAGCCACTTTTGCAAGATTTAAAAAACCTTATGCGGTTCAGATTTGCTAAACCGAATAAAGTTTTAACCTTTCTTGCAAAGTTTGAAACTTTATTGATAATATAATAACGAATTTTTTTTATCATTATCAATATATTTTATTATATTTATTTGTAAACCAAACTTTGATCTCGTAGTTGTTTGGATTATTTCTGTGTTTACTATGATTTCTAACTCTAACTATTATAATATATATTTTTTTAAGTTGTTTTGGAAGCCATGTAATGTAATTGAATAAGTTTGTATTCTATTTGTTTTTACTCTATTTTCGGAAGGATGAGAAAAGAGCTAATGAGTAAAAAGGAGACGCCAAGAGTTGAAAAAGGATGTCAAAAAAAGTGAGAGCACTCTTAGAAGATCAAGATTAAGTTTGATTATCCCTCATTGGACCTAGTTTGGTTGCTCAAATTGGTTTTTTAGCAACGAACAAACCAATGAATTAGATTTCGTAAGAAATACACTTAGAGGTTGATGCAACCAAGGAACAACTAGAGCTCTCAGCATGCACATGTGAAGTACAGGTAAGTTACTTTGGAAAATTTGATACAACTTAGCTTATAGGTTCAAATTGATCGATCTATGATGATATTGTAATGCAATGATTAACTATAAACACAAAGTAATCAAACACAAGCAAATACTTCAAAAATCATAGTTTCATTGATAGTAAAGCAAATGGATACAATGTGCAAAGCTAAAATACCAAATCGTTCGAAGACAAAGATGAAGTCTTCTGAAGCTTAAAACACAAAGTATTCCGAAGTTTCAAAGACAAAGTTTTGAGAAGCCAAAGATGATTTCTTCCAAAAACAAATAAGACATGTTTTTTCTGAATCGCCTTTTGACAAAAGCCGAACAAATTTCCGTTGCCACTTCTAATAGACTCACCAACTTATATAAGTTGGTGAAAAATACTTTTGTCAACTCTATAGATTAAAGTTTTTTGTCTATAACTTTCTACTTTTATACTTTTATTATTTTTATAATATATAAGGATGTGAACAATAACATGTTATAGTCACATGCCAAAAGACAATCAGCCTTTTGACTCTACATTTATCTTGTTGTCTAGATTAGTGTTTTGAGCTGGCCTTTATAGTATGGTCGGCTGTAGAATGTAGTTTGAAGTATCTCAAGTACTTGTATCTTTAGATAAGCTTTGTAACACTTGTTATAACTTGAGAGCAATATACATCACTCATGGAAAACCATATTTGAGTGCTATTGTTTATTGTTCTTGTTACTTGTGTTCATTGTTTCATTGTTTCACCTCCCAAACATTGAGGAAAACTAGGCTGTATAATCCTTAGGGGGAGTATTGTTGCACCCTGAAAGGATCATACATGCCAACTCAATGGGTGAATTAATGATTGTTCAGCTGGAATCCCACAAGTCCAAGAAGAAATGCGGATGAAAATCTGCTAAGGAAAAGAAAAAGTGTTATCTTCTGCATTAGTTAATGCGGAAGACATAACATTAATGCAGGCAAGTGTATTACTCTTCCGCATTGACCAATGCGGAAGACATAATACTAATGCTGAAGAAGTTACTCTTCCGCATTGACTAATGCGAAATAACAAAAAAAGATACGGACAATATTTTGCTCATCCGCATTGACAAATGCGGATGACCGACCAAATACGCATAAGTATTTGTTCATCTGCATTAACCAATGCGGATGACCAACATACTAATGTGGATGATCAAGTGAGGAAATGCTGATCAAGATTATCTCATCCGCATTTGCCAATACGGATGAACGAGCAGAGATGCGGATCAAGACTTAGACTAGTTTCTGATGTAATAGTTTAGGGGTAGTTTAGTCATTTTGTAAAGGCATCTTGTCTGCCTATAAATAGAATAAATAACCTCGTACTGAGGCGACGGCTGATAGATAGAGAATTTTTGTTGTAATTATTCTCTGTAAATCAACTTTGATATATACAAATACAAAAGCATTTATGAGTATTATATTGCATTGAATATTCTTTGATTGTTTGTTTCCGCCAATCAATCATTGACTTGATTATCATATTCGATTCTTAGTAAGAATATCAATCTTACTCAACCCTAGTTAGTTTTTGGTCGATTTTGGGGCTTCTGAAAACCCGTTTTTGTTCATCCGCATGAGGTCTATTCGCACGATTGGGTGTTCATCCGCATAGGTGTTCATCAGCATTGGTCCATTCGCATGATGTTCACTCGCCTGGAGGCCATGCGACTGAAAGGTGCCCATACACCCAAATAGGGCTGATGTACCCAAGGAAAAGCGTAGTTTAATTACTGACTTTCAGGAGAAAGTGCAGATGTAAGTATTGACGTGGAAGTTCCCGAAAGTTCATGTGAGATGACTGTTGTGGCCTTAGTGGTTGTGTTGGGCATGATGATGATGTTTTATGTTTATGCATGATGTATGTTATGTATGTATGATGTTGCCTGGTATGATGATGATTGTGTATGTTGATGTTTCTTATTATGACGTATGTTTATCTTTCTCGTGGCTTTACGATGAATGTTTATGAATGAAATGAAAATATTATGTAACGTAAAATGAAAGATAATAAAAAGAGGAACATGATGAATGCATGCATTAATGAATGATGGAAGTAATAAAAGTCTTGCAAGCCTTGTATGTCGGGACATGCCTCTTTGTAAAATGTTAGCCCAATGGTGTGTGGGTTCGCTACCCCAGAAGGATACACATCAGGGTCTTTCTTTATGATTGACTATTTGTATGGAACCATTATTGCTTGCCTTCGGTACTGTGGCCATGAGGTGCTGAGCACCGTAATGGAAGGTCTATGATAGGCTTCGGCCCAGTACCAACGGATGGAAGGGCATAGCACATGACAATGGTACGCCTGAACTTTATCTTAGGTACTGTGGCCAGGAGGTGCGGTGCATCGTAATGGAAGGTCTATGATAGGGTTCGGCCCAGTACCAGGAGACTGAAGGGTAAAGTTCATGGTTTGATGGAAAGAAAAAAATGTAATGATGAATGAATGAATGATGAAGATAATAATGATATTATCTATGTGTACGTATGATGTATGATCGCATGAAAGTAAAGAACGGTTTTAATGAAAGAAAAGTATGTTTTATTATCAACTAGAACTCACTCAGCAACGATAACTTTTATGTGTTTCCAGTTGGCAAGTAATGATTGTTGAGGATGGCACGGGCGGCTACTCAGCTCTTTCGGATGGCATCCATTTATATAATGCTTTTGTGATGTGATCAAAATCAATCTTGCTCTCAGAAGAAGGCTTTTGGGAAGAATAAAATGGAATGTGTCATGTGTAAAAGTACCTCTCATCTTGCTAAGTATTGTCCATACAAACCAAAAGATACTCTTCATATGATCAAGAAAAGGACTTCCAGGAGTTCCAAGAAGATTCTTGCTTCGGAAGGAAAATCTGTTTCCTTCGGAAGCTCCAAAATGAAGAAGGCAAGTGGAAAATTGCCTTCGGAAGAAAATTTGGTCTCGGAAGAAAAGAATACTTCCGAAGCACTGAAGTCTGCTGCAGTGTCTGCAGAATCTTCCGAAGGTTTAGTCATCAGAACTTCCAAAGTCTCAAAAGCTTCCAAAGTGCTAAAGGTCAAGTCCAAGCTTCCAATGTTTGTGTAAATGTCTAAGAAAGACCAAGTGACTGAAATTTCTCCATCCATAACAGCTCAAGATCCTCGAAGCACAACTATAGGATCTATTACTGTTGCATTATCTTCTGCTTCTTTTACTGAGCCCAAGACAAGTAAGGCTTAGGTTTCCAAATGTGACTAATCATTTTCTTTTTGTAGGAATAGCTCAGGACAAACAAAAATATCTAGATAATTGATAGTGGCTATTCCAGTCACATGACAGGCAATAGGTCACTACTTTAGAACTTTGAAAGGATTGATAGAGGGCCAGTTGCTTTTGGAGGAGATGAAGGTGGTTACATTTCTGGAAGGGTCAAGGTCATAATTGGTCAAGTCCAAGCTTCCAAAGGTGATGTGGAAGTCTAAGAAAGACCAAGTGACTGAAACTTCTCCATCCACATTAGAACTTCCGAAGTCTCAAAAGCTTCTGAAGTGTTGAAGGTCAAGTCCAAGCTTCCAAAGGTGGTGTGGAAGTCTAAGATAGACCGAGTGACTGAAAGTTCTCCATCCACAACAGCTCAAGATCCTCAAAGCACAACTATAGGATCTATTACTGTTGCATTATATTCTGCTTCTTTTACTGAGCCCAAGACAAGTAAGGCTTGGGTTTCCAAATGTAACTAATCATTTTCTTTGTGTAGGAACAACTCAAGACAAACAAAAATGTCTAGATCATTGATAGTGGCTGTTCCAGGCACTTGACAGGCAATAGGTCACTACTCCAGAACTTTGAAAGGATTGATGGATGGCCAGTTGCTTTTGTATGAAATGAAGGTGGTTACATTTCTGGAAAGGGCAACGTCATAAACGGTAAGCTCAGAATTGAAAAGGTAAACTTTGTCAAGGAGATTGGGTACAATCTTCTAAGTGTATTCCAATTTTGTGATCAGAGTCATAACATGCTCTTTACTGAGCATGAGTGCATTGTTATCAAGCCCGGTGTGGTCATTCCTCATGTGCATATCCTGCTTAGAGCCCCCAGGAAAAGGAACATGTACAAGATGGACTTGCAAGAAACCTCTCCCTCTAGAGAAGTTTCATGCTTTCTATCTAAAGCCAATAGTGATAAGTCTTTCCTATGGCATAAAAGAATATGCCATGTAAACTTTAAGAACATGAATAAACTAATTAAGAATGATTTGGTAACTGGAATGCCTAAGAAAGAGTTTACAAGTGATGATCATTGTGTTGCATGTCTGAGAGGGAAGCAACACAAGGTATCTCATAAGCCTAAGGAAAGAAAACTCCATCACTACACCCCTACACTTGTAACAAATGGATCTCTTTAGCCCCACCAGTGTAATGAGTCTAGGAAGGACCTCTTATTATTTGGTGATCACAGATGACTTTACAAGATTCACTTGGGTTTTCTTCCATAGAACTAAGGATGAGACCCCTAAGATTCTAAAGAATTTCATCCTATAGATTGAGATCCAATCTTATCACAAGGTCAAAACCATAAGATGTGATTAGGGAACTGAATTCAAGAACCAAATCCTTGATACATTTTGTGATGAAAAGGGTATTACAAGACAATACAATGCTGCAAGGACTCCTCAACAAAATGGTGTTGCTGAGAGGAGAAATAGGACACTGATTGAAGCTGCAAGAACCATGCTATCTGACTCTAAGCTGCCCATCACTTTCTGGGCAGAGGCAGTCAATATTGCGTGCTATGTGCACAACAAAGTTTTAGTAGTTAAGACTCATAGCTAGACTCCTTATGAACTTTCGCACAAGAGGAAACCTTTCATTGGTTCTCTTAGGTCATTTGGATGTCCTTGCACCATCTTGAATACCAAAGATCAAATTGCCAAATTTGCTGAGAAAGCAGATGATGGACACTTCATTGGATACTCTTCTCAAGCTAAGGCTTACAAAGTATACAATCTCAGAAATAGAATTGTTGAGGAGTCAGCCAATGTGACTTTCAATGAACACACACCCTGTGTGGCTGGTTCTAGTCCTGATTGGTTGTTTGATCTTGATTTAGTT
>BJCM01227442.1:0-22272 GCA_018326385.1 Flaveria bidentis
TATATATATATACGTATATATATATATATACATATATATACGTATATATATATATATACATATATATATATTTATATATACGTATATATATACGTATATATATATACGTATATTTATATATACGTATATATATATATATATATGTATATATATATATACGTATATATATATATGTATATATATACATATATGTATATGTATATGTATATATATATACATATATGTATATGTATATATATTTATATACATATATGTATATGTATATATATTTATATTTATATGTGTATGTATATATATTTATATAAGTATGTGTATGTGTATGTGTATGTGTATGTGTATGTGTATGTGTATGTGTATGTGTATGTGTATGTGTATGTGTATGTGTATGTCTATGTGTATGTCTATGTGTATGTCTATGTGTATGTGTATGTGTATGTGTATGTGTATGTGTATATGTATATGTATATGTATATGTATATGTATATGTATATGTATATGTATATGTATATGTATATGTATATGTATATGTATATGTACATGTATATATACATGTACATGTACATGTATATGTACATGTACATGTACATGTATATGTACATGTACATGTACATGATGTACATGTACATGTACATGTACATGTACATGATGTACATGTACATGTACATGTACATGTACATGTACATATAATGTACATGTATATGTACATGTACATGTACATGATGTACAATGTACATGATATACATGTACATGTACATATGTATATGTATATATATATATATATATATATATATATATGTGCAAACAAACTGAACGTTCAACAAACAGTTCATGAACTGTTTGTTGGAAGTTCATGTATGGTCGTTCGTTTAATAAATGAATAAACACAAACAAAAAAATTTTGTTCATTTAGTTAAACAAACGAATATGAGCAAAAGACGTGTTCGTTCATTTATGTTCATGAACGTTTGATAATGTGTTCATTTATGTTTGGTCGCTTAAAGGTTTTATTCGAGATAATTATGTTAAGTACTTTTTATTTTTGGTTAATTTTGTGTAGCGTTTGTGATTTTTTTATAAAATGAATATATGATCGTTTGTTTGTTTTTTTTGTATGTTTATTAGAAACTTTTGTTTGTGTTCATTTATGTTCAAAAGCATTTCTTTGTGTTTTTTTGGTCTTTGTTTGTGTATGTCTATATTTGGTAAGTGTTCGTGAATAGTTCATGAACGAGCAATAAATCTTATTCGGTAAATATACATTGAACAGTTCATAAATGAAGGAGTATCACCTTAAAAACCAAACAAAACCCGAAAAGGTAAAACGAAAAGGTTAATGTTACACCCAGGTCGCAACTCACCCGAGAAGCGAAGAATATGCTGCAGCTCATTGCCGCAACCCATTGTCGCGACTCACCCATTGTCGCGGCCCACTCGAACGATAAACGAAGCCGCTGGTCACGACACCACCCGTTAAGGCGCAGGAGACCAAACCGCGGCTGGGAGGGCAAACCCAAGCCGCAACTAAAAAGATCTCAGCCCCTAAGGGGCCCAAACCACACTTGAACCCAAACCGCGGCTGGGGTGAAGCCCAAAGCCGCGGCTGGACGTGGTGCTATCAAAACGATATCGTAAGCCCTCATAAAAACCTTCACAAAAACTTGGTAACCAAGAAAACCACACATTGGTCACAAGAGAAATAAAAGGAAGCACGAAACGACAAAATGAATAAGGCCAAAACATTGGCAGAAGGCCAGAGCCGCCCCTACAATCCCCAAGTCAACTACAAAGACAAACTTCATTAATAATAGTCAGAAACCCTTTGCACCAAAAGGGTATAAAACCCCTGGCTAGGGGATTTCAATCCCATGTCATTGACCACAGGCTTCCAAGAATAGAACCCAGTCATATCTAGTCCTCATACACCAACACTATAAAGGGTATAACAGCCGAAGTCCAGCCGCATCCTGCCCCCCAGCAGTCAAAGCCAAGTTCCTGCCTGATCCTCGTCAGCAGTCCCATTCACGCACTGCTCCCCGGTCTTAATCCCTTGATTAGGATTCGTGTAGCAACAATAAACATGTTATTTTTTTAATAAACGAACATGAACAATGTTTTCTTTTTGTATATGTTTGGTTCGTTTGCAGATTTATGTATATGTGTGTGCATGAAAACTTTCTCAATTAATAATCAAGTTTTCTTAACGTTTCACTAAAGTCGGACATAAATTTTATTTTCCATTTAAAATCACTTAACTTTCAATAATCATTCCAATCGTATATAATATTTTTTTACTGTTTAATTTTATTTAAAATAAAGTAGGAGGAATGAAACTAATATGAAAAACGATTAATGATAAATAAAATTTTCTTTTAAATTAACATATTGTAGGAGGTTATAGTAAAGAAACAAGTATTACTATTTTTTGATAAGTCAAAGTGTAACTATAAAAGAAACTAATTAAATCCCAAATCTAATCATTGTTAAAATAAGTCAAATCGGAAAAAAAAAATAGTCACTAAATAGTAATGGATGATATTTGTTTTATTTGTCTTGTTTAAATTTAAAAAATGTAAAACATTTACATAAATATTTATAAGAATATCATACTTGATGAAAGTTAAGTGATTTAGAGGAATAAAAAGTTTGAAGCGAATGTAGTGGAACCCTTGAGAATATTGTTTATTATTGATTAAAATTACCCTTATAAGTTTCACTTTGGGGTTTAGACTTAACAAGCTAATAAAATTGCATCGAAATAACGGGCCAAGACTAAAAATCGATTTCGTTAGTTTTTTTATATTCTGAAATTACAGTTTTGATTATATCTAGTTCATAAAGAGAACCACAGCGAACCGAACTTGGCAACCAAAGGGAACCTAGAAGTCGATCCGTGTAGAGCTTGTTTAAATGTTTATAAATCACTTTCAAGCCTAAATGTACAAGCGAAAACCAACCCAAGGGGGACATAACCCATACGTAAAACCTAAAACCGGTCCACAACTGAACATAACCCATACCTCAAACCAAAAACCGAAACTTCAGTTTTGGTCTAGTTAGAGCCTGAAACGACTCAAATACACCCCTATCTAATTTAAAATGATACATATGAAACAACCACTATAAAAACGAGATAACTATGTAGATTCAACTCAACTTGACTCAATCAACTCAAACTTGAGTCAATTGTTTATACGAGCCAACTACCTGAAAGTAGATTATCACAAACATAATTACAAGTTAGTTTTAGCAAACTAATTGTGTACAAGTAATTGCAAGTCTTAATTGAGTCACGAGTTAGGAAAAGAAAATCTTATTAAATGAACAGTTGCAATAACAAAGACTTGTGGAACTTTATGAACAATAATTATCTCTTGTGAGAAGTGTCACTTTCCACATGCTTGTAAATGAAAATAAAATAAAACCTTAAAAAAGTTGAAATTCAAATTTTAGCACTTTATAGAAGATTTTGGAAGCTTTTGTAAGGAAAGAAAGGACCAGAATGACAAGTAGCAAATTGTACAAGTGAAGAAGCTAAAGGTACAAGTGGTCACTGCAGAGTGTGTGTTAATTTCCTAAGATTCGGTCTCCATAAAGATTAAAGAAGTTTCAGAGCAGGAATATGACAACATGCATGGCTGCTTTTTAGAGACAAAGAATCCTTCCCTCGCTTTCATTTCAGAATAAAACTATCAGCTAGCTAGAAAGTGATATATATATATATATATATATATATATATATATATATATATATATATATACACACACAATATCAAGATAATTATACATACGTACTCCATTTTTTTGTTATATATATGTATCTGATATTCAGGTGTAATCGTATATGTTTTACTGATAAATATGTTAACGATTGTTATAAACAAAAGTCTTATGGAAAGTTTAACACTTGTTATTCATTTGTTTCATTATTTTTCATAAACCCTATTGATAGATTTGTTGTTAGTGAGATCTACAGGTATGTTATTTTGTTTTATTATTGTCATCCCTATTGAGCAAAACAGACTAGCATATAGTTTTATTTTCCTTTATCTTTTGTTTATAAGGGATAGAATGGAATGTAAAACCGCGAGTTTTCCCTCATCTATTTTATAACAACACATTAAAATGGAAGTGTATTTTGATAAATAAGGGTGTAAACAAGTCTTGATGCCTGTAAGCTATTTGAGATTGTCTCGTTAATGATCAAACTGAGCAGAGGTTAATCTTATACAGGACCTATTTAATTAAAAGAGCTCAAGTCTGAGCTTCACATATCGTGCTTAATTATGTTCATGAGTTTAAACGAGCCAAAACGAATTAGTATAACTTTTATTTAATATATTAGTAAGAATAAAATAATTTTAATGTGTAACGAAAAAGCTAAGCCTATAATTACAAACCAACCTCTACTTTAATAATAAAATCTAACCACACCGAGCTCAAGCTCTCTTAACTTAACAAGTCGCTGGAGCCTCATGGTTCGACTTGATTACTATGGGTATGAATATTAGTAATCTTAGAGTATTTTCAACCCATTTCATGTTTTCATTCCTAATATTATATTTTGACAAAAATAATCAAAATACACAATTCCTTTCATTCCTCGTCTTCATATTTTAAAGATTTCTTACATATAAGAATTCACAATTCATCCCCTATAACTTTTTTTAATATTTTTATAAGTGTATGTGTGTGAAAGAGAAATAATATTAAAAGGTAATAAAATAATAATATTTGAGATAGGTGGGATGTGAATGTTTTAAAAAAATATATTTAATTTGCAAAAATAGTGTTTTTTTAATTATAAATTATATGGTTAAGAATGAGAAAAAAGATTGTGAATGTTTTATGAAATGCTTTACTACCAAGCCGAGCCAAGTTGTTAGTATCTTGAGTTGATAATTGTGATTTGGAGATGGTGTTTTAAAGCTTATACTTAAGCAATTATCTAATGCTATGTACACTTAGTTTATATATTTTTCTTACTTCTGAAATATCAAACATAACAAAGATGGTATGTAGACTTTGATTTTAGTATTCATATTTACCTTTGTTTATACTTGTGTTGTTGATGTTTATGTATATAAACATCTAAAAAACAATCTATCTATTCTATGAAATATAGGTATAGTTTATTTTCATATAGATGAGACTTTTATTAGTTTGTTTGTTTATATTCATGAAGTATTAAAAAATTAACTAGTAAGCATAGATAGACAAAACCATATCCATTCTCTTAACAATCAAGAAAACTACAACCATCACATTGTTCCTCCAGTTTCTTTGTACAGCTAGGAACCGGTGCTCTATTTTGAGAGTTGTTAGATCGATGGGACCACTCAAAAACTACATGATAATCAATTAGAAAACAGAAGATTAAGAAAAGGAAAAAAATCAACTTTAATAAAAAAACATAGAACAAGTTAAAAAAGTAACCATCCAAACATGAAATGGAATAAGTTCAAAAAACTAATTGGGGTTCAAACGAACAGAGCTGTTCTCACGCTACTCAAGATGTTCTCACGCTACTCAAAATCAAATTGATAAAAAAACTCCAAACAAGCCAGCTTAATCGAGCCCGAACCGAACCCTTATAAAAGCTCATTAAGTTATTAAGCCCAAGCTTTATATATCAAACTCAGCTTACGAGCCTAAACGAGCTTTTTATTTATCTATTTTCTATTTTTGTAATTAGTATTTAAATATATTTATATAAATAATTATTTTTATTTTTATAAAATTACATATAAAAATATTAAAAAGTAATAATTAAAACATAAACAAGCCAAAACTGGAAGGAGGTCGCTTGAAAAGTTTTTAACGAGCCATGCTCAATTTTAGAAATAAAGCTCAAATCGCCTCTTAAGTCAAAATTAGCGGAAACCGAGCCTAAAAGAGCTCGGCTCGGTGCATTTACACCCCTAGAAAATAGGATAGTTCCACCAAAAAGCACAAAAGCAGGACGAACATGTAACAACCCATAGCTTGTAAACTGACTGTGCTGGGTGCCCACTTCAAGGTCCAAATGGGCCCAGTCCGAACCGACCCGACCCAACCTAACCTAACCCAACAAGCTAGTCTTATATCCAGAACATTGCATAAAAAGTAAATTGCGTACATAATTGTATCACTCCACCATAATTAAACACCAGAACCAATATTGTAACATGGCAACATGTGTTAAACTAACAAGAAACAAAACATATATATACAGAAATTGTGTTCATACCTCACATATAAAACCCACATTGTTGCGCGATATCAAGATCCTCTTTTGCAAAAACCAAGAGCACCAAAACCGACTTCGTGTTATTAGTCTTGCGGTTGATTAGTTAACAAGCAGGTGCCTCGGTAAACTTCATACTGATTGGTGTACATGCACCCGAAACTTTTAAAGACGCAAAAAGGCAAGAGAGTCTTGCAATCATCGGTTTGGATTTTGTAGTTCTCGGAACAAGTGCTAGTTCTTTGCCTTGTGATGGACTCTTATACCCTTCTAAATCGGCTTTTGTGATTAGTACAGCATCCCCTGATGGTGAGGGTGTGGCAGTTGAAGCTAAGCGCCAATGTTTGTATTCTTGAACAGCCTGTACATAGGAAAACAGGTCAAATGATCGAGCTGGTCAACTCAAAGTGTATTAAAAAAATGAAAACCTTCTAAATATGGTATCTAAGAAGTATAATTATGGTCTGTTAGACTTCACATTTACTCTATTAATCCAAAAATATAGCAGTTTACCCTTTTATGAACAAAATAAAAAAATAAAAAAAACATATATACAAAACAACACAAATTAACTGTTGAATTTAATATTTAAGGGTGTTCAAATATTCAAATACGGGGTGTACAAATATTCAAATCCGAATCAAAACCCCGTCCAAAACCAAAATATCCGAAAATTCAGGTATCCAAAATTTCAGATTCGGATAGCTACTTTTGTAAGAATTTTGGATATTTTAGATATCTGAATTATGCGAATTATTTTATTATTTATCTCTTAGTTATATATATTAGTTGATTTACAATATGGTAGTAGCAGAATAGTCTTTCTCTTTAGATTTTCATTCATGTTTTTGTCTTTCACTATCCATGCATATAAGACGGTATCTAATATTCTAACCAGGGGTGAATATTAGATATCACGCCATCACGGTATGTTAATTGGCAAATTTTCATATTGGAGGAGCTTGTTCATGTTGTAATTGTTATTGTAATTTCCATACCTGTTAACCTCTTATATGATTTCGGTATGTTAAACCTTAATATGTTATAACCTTCTGCTGCATCAGCAATGGATGCATATATGCATGCATATACTAGATGCTATTTTCCATTTCTTATTACTTATCAATCATGGTTTATTAAGTTAACTAGTGTTATTACGCAGACGCGCGTTGCGCGTCTTAAGAACAACGTAAATCGAGGCTCAGACTTGTATTCATCATCCTACCCGAAAGTTAGCAGTTTTAACTGGAGCCAAAGTAATCGTCAAAGTGCGGCTCAGATGCCCGGTTGTGGCTGCATACCGAAAAGGCTACCAAGCCAAGGCAACCAGCAACGGTTTTTATGCATCATCATCATAGCCGCACAGCAACGTGTTGGATTGTGAAGGCTTTAGACCGAGCCAGACTGGGCTCGGGCCTGTTTTACGAGGCTGTTAGTCAACAAAAGAATTCGATCACCAGCCCTAAGGCAATTAGGGTTATTTGGTTAATTCTTGGAGCCTAAGTTATTTCCTAAATTACTAACCCTAATCTAGCATTATAAATAGACCCATAATGTAATTTTATTCTTTAGCACAATAATAATATAAACCCTAGTTGCAGAGTGGACATAGGTCACTTAGACCGAACAACTATAATTCTTGTGTGTCTACTTTTTCTATTGTGTGATTGTGTGTTTGATTGTTTCCGCTAAAACCTACTTTGATTGTGATACTTAACAAGTGGTATTAGAGCCAAAGTTCGGAAACACACCAAGTTTGCACATTAAAATCACAGGAGGCTGTTTGAGAGGGTTGTAGTATTATCGTTTGCTGCTGGTTCATGATCTAGGGCTGCTGATCATCTGTGGAGTTTGTGATTTAGGGTTTCTTTGCAAATCTTTGGGTCGTCTCCAAAGGGTAGAAGAAAGGGGTTGTTCGGGTTTGTTTTTCCTTGGCGATTCACGATTAGGGTTTCTATCTTTAACCCTTTGGATTCACTGGTATTGCTCTCGGTTCTATGGGTGAAGTTACCGGTTCAGGTATCTTCGGGTTTTAGGGTTTCATTGGAGGTGTGCTCGGCTTTCGGCTAGCTTTGGTTCTTTGGTTTTTCCTTCAAAGGTTAATCTTTTCTCAAGGTGTTCATCAATTGTAGTCTTAGTTTCATGATTATATTCATTTCTTGTTTGCAATGGCCGAAGATGGGAGGGTTCGAATTGAAAAGTTTAACAAGACAGATTTTGCTCGATGGAAGATGCAAATAGAACCATTGCTTGGTGAAAAAGATTTGGAAGTAGTATTAAAAGAAAAGCCAGCAACAACGAACAAAGCTAAAGAAGCGATGTGGAACTCAAAGGACAAGAAGGCAAGAGGGGATATTTACACCGGCTTTGACGAGGAGCATTGCATTTAACGTTATGCATGAGACCACGGCTCGTGGTATAATGAAGGCTCTATCAAATATGAATGAAAAGCCGTCAAGCACTAGGCCACATTGTTACATTGGCTTCGACGAGGAGCATTGCATTTAGCGTTATGCACGAAACGACGACTCGTGGTATAATGACGGCTCTGTCAAATATGTATAAAAAGCAGACTGCTGCTAATAAGGTGTTCTTGACGAGGGAGTTATTCATGACTCGGATGAATGAGGGAACTTCAGTTATGGGTCATATTAATGATCTCAACTCTGTTCATGTCCAGGTTAGCTTCTGTGGGCATGAAGTTTGATAATGAGACTACTATCTTCTTTGCCGAATGCTAGGTGAGGAAACTCGCCGGAAAAGCACTAGTGGTGGAATCTTCTGGTTTGTTATATGTTAGCAAGGGAAGGGAATATAACAAGAGCAGTATAAGTCGAGGAGGGAAGAGTTTGTCTAGAGCTCAAAAAACTGTGAAGTTACTCTGAAGCTGTTAAGATGAAAGATTCACAATAGTGGGAGCATGCTATGAAATACGAGAAGAGTTCTTTGTTAAAAAATAAAACATGGTCCTAACCAAGCATCCACCAGATAAAAGAGATCTACATAATAAATGCATCTTCAGGGTTAAGGAAGAACATCATGGGTACAAACAATACAAAGCTCGTTCGAAAGATTTTTGTCTTTAGCTTCAAAAGATTGACAATTAGTTATTTCTTTGTAGATAGACAAATCTTCCGAATTACTTTATTCCTTGTACTTCATTACATGCTTAGAGATCTTTAGTTAGCATCAACCTTTAAATAATCATCTTGATCTTACAGAGCCAAACGGCATGTGAAGTGCATAAAGTCAAATAATGTAGGGGAATACATCAGCAATGAAGATGTGAATTATTATGCTGAAAAAGGATTCAAGATGATTAAGACGGTTCCTAGTACTCCCCAACATAAAGTAGTTGAAAGAATGAACCAAACGTTGAATAAACAAGCAAGGAGTATAGCATGAGACTGAATGCATGCCTTCCCAAAATCTTTTGGGCTAATACAATTAACACTGCCGCATATCCGATTAAAAAAGGATCTTCGGTTTCTCTTAATTGCAATATTCTAGAAAAGAAATGACTTTGAAGAGAATTTAATTACAAACATCTTAGGGTATTTGGTTGTGATGCCTAAATTGGTGTGAAAGATTTTGGGAGGAATAAGCTTGATCCCAAGGCCAAAAAATGTACCTTCATTGGCTATGAATCGGAATTAATGGGATACACGCTTTGAGATTTTGAAGCCAGAAAAACAATTAAAAGTCAAGATCAGGTCTAAAATGAAACTAAACTCTATAAAAACAAGGATTCAACCATACAAACAACTCATAAAGATCAAGCATTATTTGAAGATGATAACCAGAATTCAGAAAGCCACAAGCTAGAGATAGAAAGTCGGAATACAGAAGAAGAAAGTCCAATAACTTAATCAAGAAAATTTTGGAGAATAAAAATATCTCTTTGATAGTGGGAGATTGAATCTTGTGGAGGAACAATACTCACCAGCAAATGAATCCGAAGATCCAAATACTTCACACTAGGTTAGGAGGTCTACTAAAACTTTTGTAGCTCCTCAGAGATATTCTCCATTAGTTAAGTATCTTCTTCTCACTGCAAATGGTGAGCCACGGTGCTACTCGGAGGCTATTAGTGTGAAAGACGCGTCTAAGCAGGAGCGGACAATGAAAGACAAAATGGGTTCGCTTGAAAAAAACCAAACTTAGGTTCTCTTACTAAACTTCTCGCGCGTAAAATGGTTCTACAAAACAGATAGGTCTACATGATCAAAGATAAAAATGATGGAACAAACGGTATAAAGCACTATTAGTGGTTAAGGGGTTTCAATAGAAGCACGGGGTAGACTACAATGAGATTTTCTCACTTGTAGTTAAAATGACTACAATCATTCTGATACTATCGTGGTTGTAGAAAATTTAAATCTAGAACAACTAGATGTGAAGGCTGCTTTTCTGCATAATGATATCTTGATGAGAACATCTACATGGCACAATAGTGGGTTTTCAGATTAAAAGGAAAGAAGACATGGTTTGCAAGTTGAAAAGAGTCTATACGGTTTAAAGCAGACGCCCAGAAAATGGTACATTAAATTTGATGATTTCATGGACAAAAACGAGTATACGAGGTGTGAGATGGATCACTAAATTCAAAATATCCTATATCATCCTTCTCCTTTATGTGGATGATATGCTGATAGCCGGTTCAGACGTTAAAAATTAACAGTTAAAACGATAGATGTCTGAAGAATTTGAAAAGAAAATTTTGGGCCCGACTAAACAAATATTTGGTATGAGCATCACTAGAAATCAAAAAACGGTTCTCTAACTTTGTCTCAAGAAAAGTACATTCTAAAGATATTAACAAAGTTCAAGATAGATCATGAGAAAAGCGCTAACCGATATACAAAATTGGGTAGTCATATTAAGCTTTCTAAATATCAGTCTCCAAAGACAAATGAAGACGAGTCCTGATGTGTTGTGGGCTCCGATCCATCTTGGGTCGCGCCCTGGAACAATCGCAGACAAGCTACATAAAGGGATTAGGGACAACCGGCCCTAACCCTAATATGCTTCAACTTATTTTTAAGTTTATATTGTCTTTAAGTTATAAATACCCACATATGTAATGTAATCCCTTGTCTTGAAAGTAATAAAAAAAAACCCTGGTTCGTAGCCCGTGGACGTAGGTCAATCCTTAACCGAACCACGTTAAATCGTTGTGTTCTTTTCTGTTTTGATTATATTATGTGTTGTGCTCGTGTGTTGTGTGTGTTGATCACCATCGAATCACTGTTGTCTTTCTATTACCGTTGCCACCAACCTACAATTAGCAAGGATGTTGATTGCCACCGATAACCAGCAGCAGCCATCACAAGGGGTGTGCTGCTACCGAGAACAGGCTATTATTCTGTTTTATTTTTGCGTTGTCATTGTTTTCTGCTATGTTTTCTTATCAAAGGACAGCCTCCAAACGGAATCTGTTTTGCGTTGCCTTCAGGGTTAATTGCAAATGAAGGTGGCTACCAATCAAGCCGTATGAAGGTTTCTTTCATAAAGATTCAAGATTACAGAAGTACGAAACAAGTACAGGTGCAAATGTTTCATGCATCCAGGTGGAAGCAAATTGAAGCGTTTGACGCATTGATGTGGAGGGCTAGTAAAGATGTCTCGAAGCCCAAATGGGAGATTGTTGTGTTGTGGGCTCCATCCATCTTGGGATGTGCCCTCTTTCAGCCTAAGACAAGCTGCAGAGAAGAGTTTAGGGCAGTTGGCCCTAACCCTAATCTGCCTCAACTTATTTATGTTACTTCAGTTTCTTGGTTGTTTAGTTATTGTCCCGCTGCATAGTTACGTTTATTATTGCTATCCTAATCTCGTCACTCGTTTTAGAAATCAATTAGAAATACCAACAAGTTCTTAAGTACCGATGCGTAGTATTCTATTGATTTTTGTGCCCTATCCGGATCATCAGGTCGGCCGCGTACACGTAATACCTAACAGCTAACACACATGTTGTCCAAGTTTATCGAGAAGGGACCATACTATAATAAACACCGAACTACGGGAACGATTTACGCAATTTACTCCAAAGAGATAAAAAGTGTTTGCAAGTCGATCCAACCCAACCCTCCATGTCTCAACATGCATTAAATTCCATACTACATATTTTCTTCAATTCTTCAATTTTTATTATTAGAGTACAATACTTGCATAAAATCACTTAACTATAGATAGATACACCCCTGCAGCCACACTAAAAACAGAAGATTTTACTTATTTCTTTAATTTGGTTACAATCACTAGACACCTTATACTCGAATTAAGTCTTATGAAAGATACCAACGATGATTTTTTTCCTTTTTCGTTTCTTTTTATAAGAGACTGCAAAATAAGGAGCTAACCTTCCATTGGGATGGAGCCAAGAGCACTCTAGGCCGTCTAGATCGCACGTATTCCAATGCAGAAGCAGGAGTCATGTGCTTGTATTCCACCTGGCAGAACATTAAAACCAACTTAATACAGCTTAAGTTCAGCAGATATAGTTTGAGAATTTTAATAATATAGTATTAGTGGAAAAAGTTTGTGGGTCCACCAGACTTGGTAGGAGACCGAAACAGGAACTTGATACAGGTCCTGTCAGTTAGATAAGGTTGTCCCAAAGCACATGTCCATATATTCATAGATACTTGCTGACACGCATGTGATAACAATAATTGATTGTTCCAAATTCCAATAAATATCTAATCAAATAAAATTATGTAGGGTGTCAAGAGTTGCTTGTTTAAACAGCTTATAAGCCGAACCAGATAATCAGCTTATTATAAAATTCTCATTTCACCAAAGGGTAAACTTGTAATTCTGAATCCATCAAGAATAATCAGTTTGAAATTACAAATCTAAAACTGTATAATTATAAATAACTTATTTCACCCAACAGTAAGCATATAAGCATAGGCAATTTTCTTTATCCAAACACTCAAAGGTGACTATACACTTTAAAAATGCAATAAGCAGATAAGCTGTTTAAAAACACTA
Source organism: Flaveria bidentis (assembly GCA_018326385.1). Lineage (NCBI taxonomy): Eukaryota > Viridiplantae > Streptophyta > Magnoliopsida > Asterales > Asteraceae > Flaveria > Flaveria bidentis. The sequence continues at coordinate 13,217 of BJCM01227442.1, forward strand.
AATAAGCAAATCCTAAACACCAACTTAGGAGGTTTATGCATAAAAGATACATGTTCTGCACCCGTTTCCGTTTACACGATTTTTTTTATTTTTCCTACCTGACCTGTTAATTTTAGTTTCAAAGCACACAAACACAAACAAAGAAACAGTAAACACAAGAGATTAACGTGGTTCGGTTGCATTGTGCAACCTACGTCGGGTTTTCTTATTATTGAGTGATAATGATTTACAAGTACAAGAAACAAATCTATAGACTAGAATTGGGGTTAATTCCTTAGTCAACAAGCTAACTAAACTAGGCCCTTTTGGAGCTAGGGCCAGCCAAACCCTATACCACTCTAAATCATATGAAGCCTACACCCAACAGTTAAGAGGTAAAATATAATTGAAGCAACCAGTTTGTAAGTAACAAGTCGAAATTGCAACCTCTAAAGTATATCACTGCAGGCTGTACTAGTGATCTTATTCAAATTACTGTAAAAAGTTAATCTATGTACATAAGAATTTCTGTTACCAAATAACAAAGTACAATTGTTGTACTCCTTCCCCTACCAGCTTTGCAGTGAACGTATGTGGTCCTGCAGCTGGTTGTGTTCCCTATAATAAGACGAGCAGCATATGTAACCACACCATATTGTATAAAAATAAAACTAAAACAAAAAAAGAGATGACTATTCAACCCATGCCATATGAATGGCAGAATGGGTCAGTTCAGATGTGTTTTTGATGAGTCAAAAGGGTAAAACAAATGGCAGAATGGGTCAATTCAGATATGTTTTGGATGGAAATGGATTAAACAAACAATAGATTAAGGAAATGGGTTGAAAGTAACCCATAAAGTATTTTTAAGCAAAAATACTCTAAATCATTTTTCTAAAACTAAAAGATTATTACTGAAATAATATAGTCTTTTAAATCATAGTGACACTTTTTTTTATTGAAGAATTTACTGTTTTGGATAGAAGTCTTCTGGTAAAAGCCATTGCCTTATGAATGAATTGATTTGGGTATGTTTTCTTCCTAACTCGTAAAAAACGTAACTAAAAAATAAAAAACTGGCTAACATGAAATTGAGTCGAAGGTCACCTAAAATGAATTTTTATTGCAAAGAAAATTATATTCATTTTGTCCAAAAACAAGCTAGACTATAACTGAAGTAATATAATTTTTGTAAACCATATTCTACATGCTATTTGTTTCTAGAAAAATATTTAATTTTTTGGTGAAATGTCTAGTGTTTACCAACCAAACAATTTTGCCAGCTTAACAGAAAATACTAGCAACAGAAATATACTTCACTTACTGTGAATGAAATTTACTGCTCGATCAATGTCAACAAATGAGGGGGCAAAAAGGTAATCTCTGGTGGGAATCACGAGATGGTCTATCCCATGAGCCTGGAAAAGAAGACAAAGAAGAACTGATGCACAAAAAACTATCAATTTCAACACCTAGCATGTATCTAATAAGACGAGGTATAGTTCTGAGAAATGATTCCTTAAAAACATGTTCTCATTGGCATAAATGCAAGACTGGAGGTAGCAAATTGGTCAGGTTGGGCAATCAGTCAGAATGGGTTCGGATTGAAATAGGTCATTTTTTACGTGCGGCCAAAACAGCCGGAGTTACATTGGAATGACTCACAGACACTTTTGGTCCACTTCTTTTTTCCAATAATAAAAGATGTATTAATGATGATTGCTAAAACAATAATATCGTACAATAATCTAAAAAGAAATATTTAAATGAACTGGAAGATTGTAATCCCAGACCCTACCAGTATTCCAATAGCTTGCTATGAGTGGAATGTTACTGTGTGTTTGTTCTTGTTTGGTTAGTATATTTAAAATAGATTTTCGACAACTTACAAAATGTTTAGCTAGAAAAATTATTTTGTCCGGTTTGAAAAGAAAAGGGAACCCTAAGAGACTCATTCGTAAGTTAATGTGAAGAAATGGCCACCTCTATGCAAGATGATCTATGTAAGTTAATGTACAAAAGTCGCCCAATGTATGGTCCTAATTTCAACACGTAAAATGGAAGACGTGGCTCCCCATTGTATCCTCCTAAGAATATATAAATACCCTAAAGTTTGACTCTGCATAGTCAGAATCACACAGCCAATTTAATTAAAGTTAGATTGGACAAAGACATTATGCTCAAAATATTAAAGACAGAATTAAACTAACAGGCACTTACGCGATATAAAGAAGTGGGGACCAAAGTTTCATAAGGCTCATTGAGGGTAATGACGCCACCAACACCAAGCTGCTTCAATCGAGGAACATCCTTTGGAAACGGAACAGCACCCAACAGAAGAAACTAAAGCAAAGTATGAAAAGCAAAAATATAAAACAAAAGATTACATATCAAATGGTCTATCAATTTAAATTGCTGGATACATAAAAACACGAAAAGCATATTCCATGAACAGCATTAGAACACAAATGGCTTGTCAACTGATTGATTGAATAATCTGTTTAAATAAACTGAATACAATCATAATTTTCTATAATCTAGGTTTAAAATTGTCAGGTTTGAACAATCATATTACAGAATTGCTATAAGAATAACATTATCGAGATAATATGTAATTATAATCATATAGAGTGCATCCCATCCATAGCAAGGTTACCGACAGGGTCTGGGAAGGGTGGAATGTAGGCAAGTCTTACCTCTAACCCGTAGGTTAGAGAGGCTGGTTCCGGCAAGACCCCCGGTTCCAGAGCCCAAAAAAGGATCCAATCACCCATAGGGTGAGAACCCAACATACAACAAGGCAATCAATACATAGAAGATACAAGATACAACAAGGAAGGCAATACGTAGAATCAATACATATCGAGTTAATATGTAACATTGCTAAATTGTTCAGCAATCAGCAGCTTTAACTAACAGATATCTGTTTCTAATTCAGCAAGTCTCAATAATCTTGTAAAATTAGCACATCTAAACTCTCCTACAAACAAAAAGAAAGGAGCAATAAAATTCACAAGTAATCTCAGCTATGAAATGATCAACCATTCACAAGTTTTCCAAACAATCAGATGCGCAAGTACTCTTTGAACTAAGCAAGATTAACAGAGTTAAAGTTATTTCAACAACATATACATTATACACAAATCAGTTTTCATCTCGAAGTATCAAGCCAGTTTTAGTTTCAATGTCTTTTAAACTCGCACACCCACTAAAACTACTTCTAAATACACATCATCTGCCATAATGAGACATGAACCCTTACAACTTTACGAGCCACACCATTTCAAGTTTTCAACACATTGGTACCATTGCGCTACATACCCTTTGGTTTTGATTTCAATTAGTAACAACAATTTTCAAGTTTCAACATCCTCTTAGGTTTTTTCGCTCCAAGACTCAAAACAAAACAAAATCTACAAAATAAACACGAAATGCATCTTCAAACATATCATAATACAGCAATTAACAACACAAACCTGATCGATTTCGTCCCACCATCTGAACTCGGCCTGAATCTTATTCCGACAAACGTTATACAAAAGCGTAGGGTAAAACAAGATCCGAGCTCCAGCTCCAACTAACGCTCTCTTGGCATCCACCGTAACCATCTTCCGCTTATTATCATACTCAACAACTTGTCGATCACATTTCACATCGGATAAATCGTCCAAATCCTCGATCTTCATGTCACCGATCGCAACCAAACTTCAAACCGAACCAAAACCGCAACGCTATCGATCAACACAATCGCTTCAACTAAACACCGAGACGTAATTGCAATTGTTCAAGAATCGAATTTCGAAGGAACACACGACATTTCCATTGACGAGTGACGGAAAACCCTAGAAAGATCGGATCGAGCTACTGACACAAAATCCGAACCAAATTGGGGAAGAAATGGATCGAATGAAAGAGGAAATCGAAATGTTTTATGAATTTATTGTCGGATTTGGTGGATTTGAATGAATTTGTGTAGAAATGAGTGAGATTCTGACAGATGATGATTTGGGGAAAGTGAATCTAACGGTGAGAGTTTTGGTGTTAGAAAGAGAAAGGGGATTTGGAGATGTGTTTGCCCTTTGAAGACGGTTTTATTACGAAAAAACCTGAAAAGGTACATATGAATATGTCGTGAAGCAATGGATATTATTGTTTGTTACTTCATATCTTATCTATTTGTTTTTATGTTTTCACGTGTTATTCTTTGATTAGCTAAAAGTTATGTTTAAATTGTTTGTAATGAGTATAGCAAAACAACCAGCTCGATTGTTTTAATTTCGTTTTAAGTGGTATTAAGTTTCTTGCGTTGCGACGGGGACATAAAATCATGTTAGGCATCATTAATGTTATATCACCTATAGTGAATCAACATCGAAAAAACTCATATATTAAAGAAATTAAGAGCGAAAAAATATAAAACCGAACAGAAGATAGACGTAAAAACGTTGAATCACACACGTGAAATATAAAATATTAAAAATTAAGTTGATTGAAGACCCATGCGTTGTGCCAGAACCAATAAATGTGAAAAAAATAAGCGTAAACGTTGAACCACACGTGCGGTGTGTTAATTCGTAAAATTCGTAAAACAAAAAAAAATATAATATATGAAAAGTATATGGGACAAAATTGAAAGTAAAAAAATATAAAGATTAAATTGTAAAAGAGGTAAAAGTATTAGGATTAAAAATATAAATTTAAAAATAAAAAAAACCAAAGATACAACCCATTAAACAAAAGATACAACACTTTTTGCATATATAAGTTATTAATTAGTATTATATATAATATAGAAGTAGTCACGAAAATAAACCGGTCAATGTTACTGGTATACTAGTTGGATCGGTAGCATTAGATTACAAGACCGGATAACAATAAATTTAATCAAAAAATACAACAAAAATATAAAGTGTTTAAAAGAACAAAAAATATTCATCATGCCCTAAGCTTAGTAAAATATCATTCATGACAAGCAATTATCTTAATCAATATTATTATACTAACAATTAAGGTGAATAGTGGTTTATTTTGATTGGTCCAGATGGCAACTAGCAATTGGTCATGTGAATGTATAGTTTGGTTTTGATTATTTTTTTCCGAGCTAAACTTTTGGTTAAATATGTATTCACACAGGAATGCATCAAAAAGAGAATTTTGAAGATTGTTACACCCATATCTTATTAATTCGAAGTACTCTGTTTCAAATCTTCGTCTATGTTATCTCATTTAAGAGTTTGCCATCACTCTATCTATCAGAGACCTTACAAATAGGTGCTATACGTGTAATATATTTAGGATATATTTGTTTGTTTGTTTTTGTAGAATTTAGAACTTGATCTTTTGTTTTCGGTATGTATTATATTAGATTATTTAATCATTTCCATTAATTTAGTATTTGTAAATTGTGAAGTTGTTAAAATGTTTTAGCTATAGTTTGTGTGTGACCGCAGTAAAAATCACCACAAGCAAATAAATTGTTTAAATGGATTGGGAATGCATTTCATTATTGTGTGCATAAAGTGCTCATTATAATTAAAACATGTATTGATGGAGTCGAAAGAGAAGATATTGGAGTTGAAAGAGAAGATATCGTCTTTGTATAGTATTAGTTAGTTTATAAAGTTTGCTTCATCATTCATACTTTTTAGATTGCTCAATAAATTTACTTAATCTTTTCTTTTAGACATACAGTTCATGAATCATGATTAAGATTCAAAATAAAGTTGTTAGATGTTGTTTGGTACTTTTTTTATTGACAATCAGTAGGATTGTTGTTTAAATTTAAGTCTGAACGGGATAGTCTCTATTTTTGTTTAGGTTATGACACATAATAATTATGTTTATAATTGATGTCTTCAAGTTACATGTTGATGTTGAAGGTACAAATTTGTGTCGACATGAATTGATTTCATTTCATGTTTGATTTAACACTTTCAAAATGAAGCTTCATATCTGAATAGAGAAATGTGAAGCGATGACATGCGGTCAAGTCTAGAAACCTTTTGTCTAGAGTAGTTGGTCAGACATGATGACTAGAACAATAACGGACCTGAATGTGCTTGAACCACAACACTGAATCTAAGTGATGAAAGAATGATGAAGAACAATGGATCTGGGTGGCTTGAATGGTGAAAAACAAGTTTCAATGACGAGGATTTATGTTTATGCTTACTAATGCATAAGTGTTATTTTTTAAACGGTTTTGTATGAGATGTTGACTCTTTAGGTATTTAACATAGTATTTTTTACCTGTGGTGACGCGTGAATCATAAATTCATAAAAAACCAAACCCATAAGAGACTCGCAGCAACGCGTGGTCTCAATCTAGTTTAATTTTAATAATCAAAACTCATTAACTTATTATAATTCATACTAATAATTTGACAATTAACAAACCTAACTTTCATTGTTTTCAATTACAATCTTAATAACATAACAATCAAATACTTGCACGTGATTTACACTCGTCTTCCCTCACAATGACGTTTATGAACAAAATGGAAAAACATACAAATGAAATTAAATGGAAAATAAATGCAAATCTGGTTTTAATCTTTAATAGTTATGTTAAATGGATCAATTCAAAGTGGAAAACAAAATAATTTATCAATTTAATGTTCATTTATGGATTTTAAGAAAATTGTTAAGAGATAAGTGAGATTATAAAAAGAGATGTTGGTTTGAGGAAAGTGGATTGAAAGGTAAAAGTGTTTGTGTATGAAGAGAAATGAGATTTGTATATGTGTTTGCCCTTTGACGATGCTTCGAAAAACCTAATATGCCCGTATGAATATGTCATGGCACAATGGATAATCATGATTTGTGACTCCATACCTTATCAATTTTGTTCCTTTTATTTAATGTGTTCCTTTTTTATTGAGTAAAAGTTTTTGTATAAGTCATTTTTTAAAGGCGTGTGGCCTACTTGGTTCATTTTAAGAAATGAAAATAATTAATGGATGTATATTTTACTTTGAAGGCATTCAGTATGAAGATGGATTGGGGTATGCGTGCACTTCACATCACACTTACTAGCACATCGCTCATCTCATCTATGAGTGACAAAAGTGAGTCTCATGTATGAGTATAATAGTACACTCAACGGTGTGAGTTGGAACACCATCCACACTCACATTCACTAGAAATGCCACCCTCCAATTTGTGAGTGATGGTAGTAAGCTTGTATGATGCCTATGTAGCCGCAAGTCATACTCACTTGAATTTGTTGTTGTCTTATAATTAGTATCATAAATATAAATGCATATGATATTTGGTTTTGTGTTGAACTTTTAAACCCAAACTATTATCATTCTGGCTCACTTATTAGACCAGATAAACTTAAAGGACATGATTAAGACACCGAAGCACGTTATAAAAAATTATGAAAGTAAAATATGAATATATAAAAAAAACAAAAGAATTTCAGATGGTCAATATGAGAGGGCAATACAAACTTTAGGATGCAGGTTATGATCACGTCTTATAAGCTTTGGAGATAATTTGAGTTAACATTTACCATTTATAGAGTTTGCCTATAACAATAAATACCTCGAGCATTAAGGCAGCGCCTTATGAAGCCTTATATTATAGAATACGTGTTTGGAAAAAGCGGGTGATAATTAGTTAAAAAGACCTGAGATTGTTTCGAGGACAACTAATAAAATTATACATATCAGAGAAAGAATGTATGCAACTCAAGATAGACAAAAGAGTTATGTTGACAAAAAAATTAAGCCATTTGTAACACCCGGTATTTTTAAACTTAAAGAAAGAAAGAAAGAATAAAGTGAAGAAAAAGGAAGAAAAGATATTTTACCCAAGTTGAGGGGTAAAAAATGTCAAAAAGGACAAAAAGTTGGAAAAGTGGGTGTAAAGTGGACATGGCTGCCCACTCTCTTCTTACAACCCCAAATCATCAGATTTTTAGAAAGAGAAAGGGCACATTCGGATTTTGAAGAACAAGAGCTGAAAAGTCGAATTCAATGGTATGATGGGCATGTTACGATGTATGATTGATGTTTATGTATGATGGTACGTATGATGTGTGTTATGTATGTATAGTGATGCCTTGTATGATGATGTTGACTGTGTATGTTGATGTTCCTTATTATTATGTATGATTATTTTCCCTTGGCTTTACGTTGAATGTTAATGAATGAAATGAAAGTATTATGTAACGTATAGTGGAAGATAATGAAAAGAGGAACGAAATGAAGAATGCGTGCATTAATGAATGAACGAATGTAAGAAAGGCTTGCAAGCAAATGTATGGAGGTTCACACTCAATGCGGAGTGTTAGCTCAACCGTGTGCGGGTTAGCTACCGCATGAGGATGCACACTGGGGCTTAATCCGTGTGATTAAGCAAATGTATGGAGGTTCACATCCAATGAGGGGTTGTCAGCTCAATTGTGTGTGGGTTATATACCCCATGAGGATGCACACAGGAGTTCAAGTCTTGGTGATTGACCAAACGTATGGGGTCCTTGTCGTTTAACACTAGATGAATTGCTTGGTGCTCTAAAGGGGGGTTAAGCACATGACAGGACCTAGATGAAAACGATAAGATAATAAAAGTACGAAACGAACGATGATGATGATAATAAATATTATCTATGTGTATGTACAATGTGTGATCACATTTTTTAAACCTGTTACGTTTTCAAAGAACAATTTTGAAAGAAAGATAAAGTATATTTTATTTTAAAAACTAGAACTCACTCAACAACGCTGAATTTTATGCATATTCCAGTTGGCAGGTGAGCATCGCTGAGGATGGCGCGGAGCAGCTACTTGGCATTTTGAATGGCATTCTTTTGTTAATGTTTTTGCATTGTAATGCGAACGAGTGATGTTTTGAAATGAATGCTTGTATTAACTTGCAAAAGCATTTGTAATGATATGAAAGGTTATTTTTATGATTCCGCTGCAATGTTTTATGAACGATTAAATGTAAAGTATATGTTTTATATGCGATGATTTACCAGCTGTAAGCATCCCGGGAACGGGGCCTTACAAGTTGGTATCAGAGCCAAAGTTTAAGTGAAATGGGTAAATTTTCAAAATAAACCTTAACTT
>BJCM01227444.1:0-16895 GCA_018326385.1 Flaveria bidentis
TCTGATGATGTCTATTTTGTTTCGGTTCATGTAAAATTCATCAGATTAGGGTTTTTGGCGGCCATGGCGGCTGCAGATCTGAAAATCTGCGTGCAGATCCGCTCATGCGACTGGACCATGCTAATGGACCATTCGTACGACTGGAACATGCTAATGGACCATTCGTATGACTAGACCATGCTAATGGGCCATTCGTACGACTGGACCATGCTAATGGACCATTCGTAAGACTGGACCATGCGACTGGACCATTCGTACGACTGGAATGCGATTGGACCAGTCTTATGTCCAGTCATGCTACTAGACCAGTCTTATGTCTAGTCATGCTACTGGACCAGTCTTATGACCAATCATGCTACTGGACCAGTCTTATGACCAGTCTCACGAAGATATCATTCGTATTATCCACTCACACGAATGTGATAATTGTACTCCATGTCATACGAATGAACGGTATTCCAAACCAAAAAAAAGGTCTGGAACTACCTTTTGCACAGATTTGAGGATGAGCGAAGCACATTCACCTTGAGGTTCTTTTGTCAAATAAGTTCGATGGATACCCCATTATTCGTTGGACTTCCAGAATAGATGAATGTAGTTAGAACACAAAAGAGAGAAGAGAAGATGTCAGCAGTCGGTGCTAATTTCGTGGGGTAGTCAGGAGCATCTAATTATTTATGGGCTAATCAAGTTTTATTTATCCGCACAGAGAGGATTTTGACTCTTAGGGGGAATCCATTTTTAGAGAAATTGAAGACGCAATCAGAAAGTGATGATGTGAGCCGGTTTTCGATGATGAATCTGAGTGCATGTTGATTTGTTTGAGATTGCCAGCTGTAGATTGGAACCTTCTACTTTTTGCCCAATACACCGTATGAAGACGCCAGGAGAGCACAACGTTTATCTATTGGGATATGCTGAATTTGAGGGGGAATTTCTGCAGGTGTTAATGTTAATCAAATTAGCCTGTGTGAAGATTGAAGCAATGGAAAACTGTTCACATCATTATCTAGAAAAATCAGTCATATGGAGAATCTTGCTGCTATGATGGTGTTCTGTAAAGTAAACGAAAGCTATTGTGCCTAAATTCATTTTCAGGGATACTGTAGCAACCTGACGGATCGGCAACGTTGGCTAATATGGTTTTTTGTTTGATTCTATTGGAAATCAGAGCAAAGATTGACTGAAGATTGCAAGAGGTGTTATCTACTATTCTCAGGCAACGTCCAAGAGGGAATTTATTGGAGCATATATTGTCATATATATTGTGTTTGTCGCTTGTCGAATAGTCTAGGTTTAATGTAATACACCTGATATGTTGTAAACACATGAAACTGGGTCATTCGCAGGAGCATATACGAATGAGACTTAGTCGTACGACTGAGCCATGCTAATGGACCAGTCATGCGACTGAGAGATGTGATTGGGCCATTCGTAAGACTGAACCATAATTATGGTCCAGCCGTACGATTGAACCATACGCATGGCCCAATCGTACGAATGGGCCCAGTCGCATCTGATGTGGGCTGAGGCCTATAAATACCAGTTTCACTGTGTAGAGAGATTAAGGGTTTTGAGAGAGTACCCGGGGCCTAGGTGTTGCCGGATGAGAGGGGAGATCATGCTTGATCTCCTCTTGCCAAGAGTCGTGATTCTTATGTTGTAACGAGCTTGTAATCATTAGGTTTTATCAATGAAACCATTTTATTATTGTTCGTTCTATTGTTTATCTCTTGGTTTTGATTTTTGTTTCTTTCTGTCAAGAACACGCTCGGATGTCAACCAATCCAATGAATTCACAATATGACTAGGAGTTATATTGTAATGAATATATTTTGTGTGAACAAAATATATTTTATCTTGTTTTAGTCATTTTTACGCTTAACATGTAATTTTACATTAATTAGCCTAAGTCTAGGGAGTGAGAATATTAGTTTAGACTATAAATAAGTTAATTTTCATTAGTGTTGGGAGATGGTTGCATGGCCAATAGATTGAGGGATTATTTGAAAACATATATTTTGCAATCTAATTGAAGATCAAAGTGGTTTTGATTGTGGTTATCATATTTTGATCTAATTCTTCATGATTTGATTCAAGTTTGCTTATCCTAGATTAACAATTTGGTATCAGAGCCTTATTGGATCAAATGCATTGAAGAATTGAAGAAATTGTTGATGATTTTTTAAGATGTTCATTAATTTTTAGAGAGAGAAATTGGGTTTCTAGAGAGAAAAAATAGATCTGAGTTCAAATTTCTACAAATTCAACAACAACATCATCAGATCTATCACTATAATCAACATATATTGAATCTACATCATCATTTGTACAAGAAAAATAAATTAAAAACTTCAGATTTGAAAGTTTCTCTCACACACACTAGTGTGTGTGTTCTTGGTGTTCTTGGAGCTTCAACATTTTCATCCAGCGAAACTAGCATCATTCTGTACGAAAGTTCAAAATTTCCGGTGAAATTACAGCCGAAACTAGCAGTTTCGCTCGTTTTCCGGCGAAATTATACTTTTCCGGCGAAACTGCAAATTCCGGCGAAACTACTTACTCCAGCGAAACAACAACAATTCCGGCGAAACTATCAACCTACATAATTAAAAGAAAATTCTACGAAATTAAAGCTTCAACGTGCGAATTTAAAAAGTGTTTCTGTGAAATTATTATCTTCTCCCCACTTACACCCAAATCACCACCACCACCACTGTTCACATCATTACCAGATTTAGGCAACAAATCAGCCATACTACCCTTTCGAATAAGCTCTTTTACTAGCTGCTTGCGATGAAACAAATCCAACATTCTTCAAAGGAACATTACCTAACCTCAAATTCGATCCAAGTAGCTCGCTATACAAATTAGGTTTTTTTATTTGCAATTCAAATATTCGTAGTTCCTGAGTTAGAAGGACGTTGCAGTGCAGATGAATCCCAGCTCCTTCCGGTGATATCTCCGACCATCAACGTAGGTCCATTTAGCGACCCACCTAGAGTCGACGACTGAGTCGAAGTGGTGGGTTGGTGCGTCCACGAAGGTTTATTTGGTTGCCACGATGGCGTCGTCGCGTAGGGTTTAGGTTGCGTGTAGGATCTTATGTAGTGCCACCTAACACCATCTTCTCGACGTCGTATCGCCGCCGTGATACGACGGAATTATGATTGGGGATGATGGATCCTCTGCCCCTCGGTTATCTCATCCGCATCTATCTATCTCTCTTTATCCTTTGTGTGTGTTGGATAGTGTAAGTGTTTTATATTTTTTAATGGACTTTGGGCTAGGCTAACAATTGGGTTGGGTTTTATAAAAATTTGGTTAACAGACTTCTTTTCAATTGGTAATTGGGTTAATACTCTGGGCTGGGTTTTCAATTAGGCTAAGTAAATTGGGCTGAAGTTTTAAAAAAAAAAAAAAATAATGTGTGTGCTCATTAAAAATTAATAAAGACAAGATTGAGCTCATTAAAACTCAAAGAAAGCGTTCATTTTTTAAAAAAATCCGATAAAGAAATATTCAACGATTTTAAAGGATTTATAAATAAATAAATAAAAATAACAAACTGATATGGCAGCTTGACCCTAGTTACTAAGATTGTTTAGTGTGACATTTAAAATTAATATTTTTTCCAAGGGAGAATTATTTTACAATTTTTTGGGAAAAATATTTTTGGGGCGTTTAATTATTCAAAATTTTAAAATAATATCATCTTTATAAGACTTTAAATCAGATAATCTCACAATGGCAGAAAGCCGATTTGACTCTTTTGCAGCAATGAAGAAAGAAAATTGTCAGATTTGATTGATAGATTCTTAAAGGTGGCAAATAATCTAAAGAAGCATGTTTCTGATCTCAGTAATTATGAACATATTCAAAAGCTTCTAGACTTTTTTCCGTCTGTATGGAATCATCAAGTTAAAATGCTAAAGCAAGAAAGAGGTTATGTCAATACAAAACTTATGGATATAGTCAACAGACTAAAATCTCTCGAGCTGGATATCCAAAGAAACAAACTTCAACAAGCCGTGTTCCCACATCAAACCTACGCGCTTAATACTGATCTTGTTTCTTCTGTAACAAGCATACTTGATTACAAAACAAAGATGATTGAAAAATTGAAGTTATTGAGAACTGATTCGGATTTAAATATTGAATTCAAAGAAATTGTTGACACGGACTGTGAAGCTTTGAGAGTCGACAATGATAATAAACCAGAGTTTGTGAGAACCGATGATGATAAGGTTGGAAAAGATGATAACAGAAAGAAAGAATCTAAGGCTGATGGGATGTTGGAGGTCAAAGAAGAGGAACAACAAAAAATCACAAAGGTTTGCAAGTATGAGAAAAGCTTAGCTGCAGAACGAACTATCATGGATCTTTCTTATGAGATTGTTCAGGATATATGTTCTTCATCTTGCAAAATTCAATTATTGGAGATTTATAAGGCAAACATATTGTTATTGGAAAATGAAAAAGAATTAAAAATAATCAATCAGGAATTAAAGAAAAATGAAATTGCTTTTTCAAAGAAACTTAATGAAGCATTGGCTGAAAATGATCTTTAAAAAAACCATTTGGAGTGTAACGTTGAAATTAATATTTGAGAGAAAGAGTTGTTTTAGATCAATTTGAAACGACAAAGCTTCAAACAAAGCTTGATAAATGGACCCTTTCACACATGAAAAGGGGCGTGGGTAAAACATGGATGGGTAAAACATGGAATTGGATATAAATCTGATAGTGAAACTGTATTTAATTCAGTTCCACCCCCTTCTACTTTATGTTATTCACCAATCTCCAAACCTCATTCAACAAACGATTTGATTGAAGCTTCAGAAACTAATCGTTTAAAAGCAGGTTTAAGTAGCGTTAATCTTAAAGAGGTTAGAGATGTGCAGGATTCTCCTGTAGGTTTGGGATTCCTCAGGCAGGGGTCTGATAAGAAGATTAATGACGATTCCACTTCTTTTGCTTCAACGTCAATATTAGTTGCTTCTCCATCCTTCTTCAACAAATTCAAAACAAGTAATATTCCTTCATTTGTTCCTGTCAGGTTTGTTAAAATAGGAATAGTTGTCGAATCATCAAGCAATCAGAATCCTATAATCAAAGCCAACACAATAAGAGGTGTCAATCAAGATCAATTGGAGAAAGATCTGTGTACATGAGACTGGATAAGCTCAGATGAAGAATCAATCATAGAGGAGCATGTTGGTTCCTCACAGATCAAGATATCTCCTGACATAGTCAAGTCTCAAAAGCTTCCAAAAGCTGAATCAGGACCTATACGGATCTCTTCTCCAATTGCAAAACAACACAGTCAATTAGTGAAGATCTCATTCCCTATTCAGCACAGAAAACTTCAAAACAAGCAAGAATCTGCTACAAGCTCAAAGCAATCCTCATCACCACCTTCACAACACGGGACTACAAAGAATCAAAAGCCTTTCAAGGCTTGTTTTGAGTATGGAAAAGAAGGTCATGTAGTAAAGAAATGTCCAAAAAGACTTGCTTTAAATGGTAAAGGCAAACCAAATTGCTTCTCCGGATGTAAGTCTACAAAGAATGTTCCAGACGGTAAAGGCAGCACAGGTTGCTTCTCTGGTTCAAAGGGTAAAAAGCAAACATCTTTGAATGGTTGGATGAAAAACTTTCCATCCAAACCTTTTCATGTGAAAAGGTTTGGATGAAGGTTGTCTTATCCAACCATTCAAAGATGTGTGCTTTTACCTCTTGATCTAGAGAAGCAACCCGTGTTGCCTTTACCATCTGGAACATTCTTTGTAGACTTATAGCTGGAGAAGCAATTTGTTTTGCCTTTACTATCCGTAGCAAGCGTTTGAGGACATTTCTTTACCACATGACCTTATTTTCCACACTCAAAACAAGCCTTGAAAGGCTTTTGATGCTTTGTAGTCCCGTATTGTGCAGGTGATGATGAGGATGGTTTTGAGCTTGTAGCAGATTCTTGCTTGTTCTGAAGTTTTCCATGCTGAACAGTGAATGAGATCTTTACTGATTGACTGGGTTGTTTTGCAGTTGGAGATGAGATCCGTATAAGTCTTGATTCAGCTTTTGGAAGCTTTTGAGACTTGACAATATCAAGAGATATCTTGATCTGTGAGGAACCAACACGGTCCTCTGTGATTGATTCATCATCTGAGCTTATCCAGTCTCGTATACACAGATCTTTCTCCAATTGATCTTGATTGACACCTCTTATTGTGTCGGCTTTGATTATAGGATTCTGATTGCTTGATGATTCGACAGTTGTCCCTTCTTTAACAAACCTGACAGGAACAAATGAAGGAATATTACTTGTTTTGAATTTGTTGAAGAAGGTTAGAGAAGCAACTGATATTGATGTTGGAGCATCAGAAGTTTAATCGTCATTAATCTTCTTATCAAACCTCTGCCTGAGGAATCCCAAACCTACAGGAGAATCCTGCACATCTCTAACCTCTTTAAGATTAACACTACTTAAACCTGCATTTAAACGATTAGTTTTTGCAGCTTCAATCAAATCGTTTGTTGAATGAGGTCTGGGGATTGGTGAATAACATGAAGTCGAAGGAGGTGGAATTGAACTAAATATAGTTTCACCATCAAATTTATATCCAATCCCATGTTTTACCCGTGCCCCTTGTTGTTTAGCAATTAGCTCATCCTTTTTCATATGTGAAAGGGTCCATTTATCAAGCTTCGTTTGAAGCTGTGTTGTTTCAAATTGAGCTAAAACAACCCTTTCTCTCAGAATATTAATTTCAACGTTATGCTCCAAAATGGTTCTTCTTAAAGGATCATTTTTAGCCAATGCTTCATTAAGTTTTCTTGAAAAAGCAATTTCATTTTTATTTAATTCCTGATCGAATGTTTTTAATTCTTTTTTCATTTTCCAGTAACAATCTGTTTGCCTTATACATCTCAAATAACCGGATTCTGCATGACGAAGAACACATATCCTGAACAGTCTCATAAGGAAGACCCATGATAGTTTTTTTTGCAGCTAAGCTCTTCTCATAGTCGCAAACCTTTGTGATTCTCTGTTGTTCCTCTTCTTTGACTTTTAATAGTTCTTTATTCTCAAACGCTTTATTTCTAGTATCAACTTTTTCGTCTTCATTATCCTCATTTCTCTCAAATTTAGGTTTACTGTTAGTATCAACGCTTAGAGCTTCACAATTTTCTTCGATTTTAACAGTGGAATCCAAATCAGTTCTCAATAATTTCATCTTTTCAATTAGCTCGGCTTTGTAATCAAGTATGCTTGTTACAGAAGAAACAAGTTCAGTATTAAGCGTGTTAGTTTGATGTGAGAACACGGCTTGTTGAAATTCGTTTCTTTGGATATCTAGCTCGAGAGATTTTAGTCTGTTGATCATATCCATAAGTTTTGTGTCGACATAACCTCTTTCTTGCTTTAACATTTTAACTTGATGATTCCATGTAGACGGAAAAGAGTCTAGAAGCTTTTGAATTTGTTCATGATTACTGAGATCAAGAGCATGCTTCTTTAGATTTTTTGTCAAAAATCGATCAATCAAATCTGACAATTTTTTTCATACCTACAAAAGAATCAAATCGGCTTTCTGCCATTATGAGAATATCTAACTTAAAAGTCTTTTAAAGATGACATTATTTTAAAATTTTGAACAATTAAACGCCCCAAAAATATTTTTCCCAAAAATTGTAAAATAATTCTTCCAAAAATTGAATATTTCTTTATCAGGGTGACATCAATTAATCCCAATTAGTTAATTTTCTTGATTTTTAATAAGTTCAACTTTGTTATATTTTTATTGTTTTTAATGAGCCCACACAGTAATATAAATCCAATTAACAAATAAATTGATTACTCAATCCAAACCCAATTATTAAACCAATTGGAGAAAAGTTTATTAACCAAATTTTTTTTTATAAAACCCAGCCCAATTTTTAATCTTTACTAGCCCAATTTATAAAACCAAAATCTATTAACGAAATTTCAACCCAATATGCTTAACCCAATTGAAAACCTAATTTTAAACAACCCAACCCATTAACACATATGAACCCTAACACACTCAAAATCTAACATTCAAACAAAACACTACAACAAAAACACACTCCAACACTAATGTTCTTCCTTCTTCCACAAACCCTACATATAGCCCCCTTTCTCTCCAGCCAATATCACCGGAGTAAGAGACTGCAGTATCGGTTAATGTCACTTAACACTTTGTTTTTCTCTCAAACTCACTTGAACTACACTCGGATGAAGGCAGAGTCTATAAGAGTTTATCACAATATAATAAGTAGTAAATAACACAAGTAATTTTCAAGGTACTTGCATATATTGCTTCTCAACTCAAATGTTACAAGACTCTTACAAGCATGTTGTTATGAGTTACAATGAGAAATTATATATAATACTATCTACAACCGGATATACTTTGATATCAGCTGGGATCCTATAACTAAAGCAAATACTACAAAGCTATAGTTTAAGGTATCTCAGATAAAGTCTTATCTGAGATATGGTAGTCAGGACATGTCCATGACTTACCTTTTGTTACCAACTAAAGTTGGTAACTTGTACTATCATAAAAGGTGATCAGTGGAATAAAATATGGTCAACTACATGGCTCTTTGAGAAAGCCCCATGCAGTATCAGAGGTCTGTAGCGAAGTGTCAGAGACCATATTATGTCCACTGCTTCATAGCAGTTTCTTCCGAAGGTTAAATGGCTTCGGAAGAACAAGTACTTCCGAAGCCACTTATACTTCGGAAGAGGCTACTTCTTCCAAGGCTTGAGGACTTCTTCTTTTCTTCATACTTCGGAAGTAGTCTTCTGATTTATTCTTCTTGGACTTAATCTTCGGAAGTAAGTTCTTATACTTCGGAAGTAGAGTTCTTATACTACCTTTGGAAGTTCCATACTTGGCTTCACAAGCCTTTGTAAGTAGCACTAAAATTTGTCTAAGTGATTTGGTTTTGGTTGCACCAGCCTTCTTCTTGATCCAATAGAGACCCCACGGCGGCAGCCGGCGGCGGCGTTGTTGTTTATTGCGGCAAGTGGTAGTGTAGAGAATTATGAAGAGGCTGAAGCAAACAAACACCCAAAGTCCTTCTGCATGCATGCACATGAGTACTAAAGTAGAAGCTTCGGAAGTTTTCACACAAGCAATAAGAAATACTCTAAGTGTGAAATCTTCTGAAGCCAAGACCAATGCCTTTTCAACTTATATGAGTTGGTGAAAAGGTCCATGCTTTAGGTAAACTGTACATTGAGGTCTTGTGTCTGTATCTTTCTACTTTATGTACTTTATCCTTTTTGTAATATATTAGGATGTGAGCTATGGCATGTCATAGTCACAAGTCAAAAGGCAATCTGCCTTTTGACTTTGCAATTGATTCTGTTGTGTGTCTAGTCAATTGTATCCAGCCTGGCTTTCATAGTATGGCCGGGTTGTAGGATGTAGTATAAGTATTCTCGTGTTCTTGTAACTCAAAATATGCTTTGTAACGCTTGTAATAGAACCTGAGAAAGCAATATACTGCAATCTTGAAACCCCATTTCCTTGTGTTGTGTTCTTTTGGTTCTGTCTCATTAATTACTTGTGTTCTTAGTATCATCATGTGTGGTTAATCTAGTTCACTGTTTGATTAAGTTTGAGTCGCTCTCCTCATTGTGTTGTTGTGTTTTAAATTGCAAGCCTTCAACGGTCCTGCAATATGAATTTAGAATTTGACTTTGATGAGTGTAATGACTTGGATGATTCTGATGAACATGATCATTATCTTCTAAACAAGGGTAAGAATATTGTTTTTGAAACAAATATTCCAAAAGTGCTTGAAGAAACAAAGCTGCCATACCCTCCTAAACAAAGAAACATGTTGAAGACCATCTGCAAGAGAATAGCTAAATTAAATGAAGGTCTTCAAGAACTAAATCAACAACAAAAATATTCCAATAAAGTGAATGAGAAGTGTGCCTCTACTGAGGAAAGACACAAATCATCCGTGGAAAAGGAAAAGAAAAGGCAGTCAGCAGATCATCAGCGGAAGAAGAACCTTTCTTTAATACAAGATCTATGGATGAAGAAAACCTCGTTAGTAAAAGTTAATACTGATTCAGTAGATGATCTACGAAAGATGAAGTCAGCAACAAACAAACAAAGCTCCATAAGCTGGAAGAGAAAGAATCAACTTCAAAGCTGAAAAAGGATGCAAAGCCTCAGAAGTTGGCAAATAAGAAGAAATTAACTGATTCTGGCAAAGAATCAGATGAGATGTATTGCAAATGGTGTGACATGAAAAACCAAAATACTAAAGATTGTTACTTCAGTAATTATTGTTCTATTTGCAATATGAACAATCACATGACATCTGACTGCTACTTCAACAAACACTGTGCTATCTGCAACAAAAATAACCATTCAACTCAGGAATGTTATTTCAATAAAAAGAACAAGACAAAAAGCACAAAGAAGAAACAATCAAATAAATCTGAATTAGACACTCAATCTACTGATTGTGAAAAAGATTCAAAAATCAAGAAGTCTAAACAAAAACAAAAGCAAAAATCAAAGGAAAAGACATTCACTGATGTTCATCCTTTGAAGAAAAGAACAACTTTCTAGATTTCAAAAACACCTCATAAAAGGGTGGATTTGACTGAAAAGGATACAAAGGCTGATGATGCATTCTTTGATAATTTTGAAAAGGGAATTCATATACCTTATTCAAAAACAAAAGATAGTGAAACATTTAATAATCAATATTCATTATCAAAGCCAAAACCTCAAAGCAACAAAAATAAGTTGAATAAGGAAGAAATTGAGAAACAAGAACCTAGTCCATCAATATCTCCTTCAACAGAATCATCCTCACCTAAAACAACTCAGAATGAATCAAGCAAAACTAAAATTGAAACTTCAAGACTTATTCATGAAGGAGTAACTATTTTAGACCCTGCTGGCAAACCCAAGAATTAAGGCTTGGGTTGTCAATTCTAACTGATTTATTTCTGAATGCAGGAACAATCTTGGAAAAACAAGTGGTATGTTAACAGTGGTTGTTCTAGGCATATGACAAGAATTATTCACTTCTCCATGACTTCAAACATAAAAATGCTTCTTATGTGGCATTTGGTGGGGATAAGAAGGGAGGTATAATTGTTGGTGAAGGAATGGTAACAAATGGTGTGCTCAAGTTTGAGAAAGTAAAATATTGTGAAAATTTATAGTATAATTTGCTGAGTGTGTCTCAGATTTATGATCAAAGTTATACCATAATGTTTGATAACACTAATTGTTACATTCTTGAGCCAAGTTTTTATGTTCCAGAAGTATGGGTCCTTCTTAAAGCATCAAGAAAAGGAAACACTTATGTATTAGACATTAACAATACCTCACTCACAAGACATGAAACATTCCTCCTATCTAAGTCATCAGAAGATGAATCTCAATTGTGGCATAGAAGGCTTGCCCATTCTAACATGAAGAACATGAACAAATTGGTGAAAAATGACTTAGTCGTTGGAGTGCCAAAGAAAGAGTTTCACTGCTCAACTCATTGTTCTTCTTGTTAGAAAAGAAAACAACATATAGTGTCTCATAAATCCAAAACTATCAATACTAATACTACACCACTCAAATTGCTTCACATGGATTTGTTTGGTCCTCCCAATGTGAAGACCATTGGAAAGAGACAATATTGTTTGGTGATAGTTGATGATTTCACAAGATTTACATGGGTCTTTTTCTTAAAACAAAAGAGTGAAACATCAGAAACATTAATGGACTTTGTCATGAAGATTGAGAATCAACTTGATGCAAAAGTTAAAATATTTAGGAGTGACAATGCTATTGAATTTGTCAATTTTGACTTGGATTCCTTTTGCAGGACCAAAGGTATTGCAAGGCAATTCAGTGCACCAAGAACTCCACAATAGAATAGAGTTGCTGAAAGAAGAAATAGAACACTTATTAAAGTAGCCAGCATAATACTAGCTGACTCATAATTGCCTATCACCTTTTGGGCTGAGGCACTGAATACTGCATGAAATGTTCAAAACAGAACATTAATTGTCAAAGAACATAACAAAACTCTTTATGAGCTTTTATTTAAAAGAAAACCTTACATAGGATATCTTAGAGTTTTTGGGTGTCACATATCAGTTTTAAACATAAAAGAATCATTGGGAAATTTTTCAGAAAAAGCCTATGATGGTTTCTTTGTTGGATATTCTTCAACATCTAAATCTTATAGGATCTATATTCCACAACATAACATTGTGGAAGAAACTCCTAATGTATCTTTTGATGAATCTGTATTTACTAAATCAGTTAAAGGATCATCATGGTTGTTTGATATAGATGCTGTAAAAGAGTCATTTAACTATGATTATTTGAACAATGCATGATCTAATGATACATGCAATCCATTTGTTCCACCTAATATGAATGAAGTGACATTATCTGTTGATCCTCCAAGGATTCACACATCCTCATATGGAAACACTTCAATAACAGCTGCTGACACTGCATCTGCAGATATACACTGTGCATCCGGAGATGTGAATGTTGTCCCTACAACTGCTCCATGCTCTCAAGTGAATACAACAAACATTGGAAATGTTTCAAGTCCTCACTTATCATCTAGAGAAGTTCCTGTAACTCCTACGGAAGAGCAAAATGATTCGGAGAAGCCCCTACAGCTCCTACGGAAGACACTCATGATGCCACTAATATTCAACCTACGGAAGATCATTCAACACCAAATGTTGAACAGTTTGACTACTTCCTAAAGACTCAATCTGGTTTGGATCAGTCTGCAACAATGGATATGACTAACTTAAAATCATCTATTCCAGTTGAATCAACTCCATCAACAAGAATCCACAAGACATCCAGTCAACAACATCATTGGAGATCATGGAAAAAGAACTAAAAGAAGCCAAAGTGGTACTGCCAACATTTGTCTTTTCACTTGTTTTCTTTCACAAGTGGTTCCTCTAAACATCACTAATGCTTTAAAGGACAATAGCTAGATTGAAGCTATGCAAGAAGAGCTTCAACAATTTAGAAAGCAAAAAGTGTGGTCTCTAGTTGATTTACCTGAAAGCCAACGTCCTATTGGAACTAGATGGCTCTTAAAAATAAACTGGATGATAGAGGGATTATTGTAAGAAATAAAGCAAGGTTGATTGCTCAAGGATACACACAAGAAGAAAGAATAGACTATGATGAAGTTTTTGCACCAGTTGCAAGAATTGAAGCCATAAGAGTGTTCCTAGCTTATGCATCATATAAGAAGTTCACTGTGTATAAAATGGATGTCAAGTGTGCCTTCCTATATGGTAAAATTCATGAGGAAGTTTATGTATCACAACCCCCTGGTTTTGAAAATCCTCATTACCCTCACAGGGTATACAATCTTGATAAAGCCTTGTATGGTCTTCACCAAGCACCAAGAAAGTGGTATGAAACACTATCATCTTTCCTGCTCAAGCATGGATACAAAAGGGGAACCATTGATCAGACTCTCTTCCTCAAACAAGAACATCAAGATCTCTTGGTTATTCAAATATATGTTGATGACATTATATTTGGATCAACTAATAAGAGATTGTGTGTAAGTTTTGAAGAATCAATGAAATCAGAGTTTCAGATGAGCTTAATAGAAGAATTAACTCTCTATCTTGGTCTTCAAGTTCATCAAAAGACTGATGGGATATTCATCAATCAAGAAAAATACATACATCAATATTGAAGAAGTACAATCTTGCTGATGCATCTTCATGCAAAACACCAGCATCAACAATTGAAAAGATTGTACTTGATCCTTTAGGAAAATCTATTGATCAAAGATTATATAGATCAATGATAGGATCCCTTATGTATTTAACTTCCAGTAGACCTAACATTATGTTTGTTGTGTGTGTTTGTGCTAGGTACCAATTTGATCCAAAAGAATCTCATCTGAGTGCTATGAAAAGGATCTTTAGATATCTCAAAGAAAAACCAGGACTTGGTCTTTGGTATCCAAAGGATATTCAGAAAGTGACTATGGTGGATGCAACAAAAACAGAAAATCCACAACTGGTGGATGTCAATTCATCAGACCACGACTAGTATCATGGCAGTGCAATAAGCAAACCAATGTATCTGTATCCACAGCTGAGGCTGAGTACATAGCTGCTTCAGCTGGTTGCTCTCAAGTCCTTTTGTTGCAAAACCAATTGCTTTACTATGGTTTCAATTTCCTTCAAACTTCAATTTACATAGACAATTCTACTGCTATGTTTATAACTACTAATCCTATGCAACATAGTAAAACAAAGCATTTTGAAATAAGATACCATTTTCTGAGAGATTGCTCAGAAAAAGGTTTGATCAAGTTAGTCAAAGTGGATACAACAAATCAACTTGCTGATTTATTCACCAAAGCCTTTGATTCGGTTTGATTTAATTTTCTAATTGAGTCACTGGGCATGATTAACTTAGATTAATCATTATCAACAAACAAAGAAAAGCATGTGTCTGTAACTAGTAATAAATAGATTACCTTTGGAAGAAATGCTTGTCATAGTACAATTTTTCTTCTGAATGCATTTTACCTTCATAAGAAACTTCTGAAGTATCTTCCGAAGCATGTAATGATGCTTCAGCAAGTCATCATGGGAAATGATAGTACACTATGTCTTTGCTTATTCCTGAATTCTTAAATATCATTAAAATCTGAGCTAGTTTCTTGATATGTGAGTAGGTTCATCTTGAGTGGAAACTACACTTAGTGCATGCCAAACATAATGCAAAGTGATTGTTTATGGGAAACTGCATTTTGAGGATACGGAAAGTGATTCTTATTCTGATGTGATCAAATCACTCATTGAAGCACACTATGTACCAACACTTTGTAATAACTATCTATGCAAATCATACTCCCTTTGTTTTGTGTAAACAAAGACCTGGGTGTATGATCACCATGTTGTATATTAGTAACCAAATGGTGAAAAGATCATGATCCTCATCATCCCTTTGTTTTGTGTAAACAAAGACCTGGATTAAAGGCACCTCTGTTTTACGTGAGTAAAGACCTGTTGACCTGATGATAATAATATCTATGCTCTCAAAAGAATCCTATGTGATCAATTCTATATTAATCTAGAGCTTTTATATCAATGCATTAATGAGATGTCTAATGCATCTCAAGATAGAACTTATAACTTAAAGTACATAGTTATTAAGTGTGAAAAAGTGATGATTTGACTCACAAAGGGAGGACAAAATCTTCATGAATTGAATGTGAAGCCCACAATAGTTATTTCCTAACCAACATGAAAACATAATAAATAGCATGCATAGTTGATACATTAACTCTTGTATGGATTTAAGTGGACAATATACTTGCAATTAGAACTAAGTTCAGGTATCAATTCAATAAAATAAATCATCAGGAAGAGGTTTAGTATTATAGTATGATCTCATTATATGTGTATATATATGCCTGTGCATTATCACACTGCCACATGCTCTTCATGATAACATTCTTAAAAATTTATGATAAATGCATTTTGTTATCATTAATAAGAAATTTAGGGGGAGTAGAATCATGAAGATAAGTTAATCCATCAATAGATTGGTCTATTTCATTATCAATTTGAAGGAATTAGAACCTGAGCACCATCTTGGCTCTTGGATACATGAAGTTTTTAAAATTTAAACTTTCTTGGGCATAATTGTCATGAATACAAAGTCAACAAGGTCCAAAAGCAATAAATGGTTCTAAGCAGTGGACTTGGACCATACAATAAAATAAGTTTCTCTCTGTGTTTTTAAGCATCCGTAGAAGCTACAGTGCCTTTTAAGCATCAACAGAAGATACTGTGTGGAAACTTTACTAAATTTGTCTATTCATAGATTGGTAAACTGCGGATGAGCAAGTACAAAAAGTATAATCTAATTTCATAATTTGGTAACCTATGAAAATTTAAGATATACTTAATCAACAGAAGATTTTAAGTCATTCGTAGATGATATACGAAATTCGTAGATAATGTGCGGAAGAACTAATAACTGCGGATAAGTTAAATTGTTGAGAGTCCTACATCATTAAATAAATAAAATTAATGTCTCTGAGAAAGTATATATAATGTTCTTTGACTTCAATATTCATTATTCACATTTTCAGAACACATTTTCAGACCTAGAAAAACACACTCAACAAACTTTTCCCCTTTTCTCTATGTTAGAACCCTTAGAAGATAAACATTTAGTCTTTTATTGTCTATTTTATATTTTATACTAGTATAGGGACTAGTTTTGTAAATTGTTAGTTCCTTAGTTTCTAATATAAATAGCTTAGACCAGAGTAGAATTAAGAGTTTTTTTCAACTGCTTTCTTACTCTTGTAATTGTCTTTGCTATATCAATGAACTGTGAATTTTGTTGATATTGCTTGATTTGATTACAATTGTTTGGGTTTTTTTTTGAATTATTTACATAAATCATTACAGATTGAATTAATTGATCCTATCAATTGGTATCAGAGCATATCAATTGGTATTAGAGCTTATCAATTGGTAACAGAGCTTTCGGTTGAGTGTTTTTGAAGTTCTGTCGAACATAGAAACTTCAAAAATCCACTGAAATCTGTAATTGATTGACAATTCGAGTGAAACATTGTGAATTAAAGTTGTGTTTCATTATTAGAAACATAATTTGAATCACAAATTGCAGTATATTTCATCAAATCTGTTGAATTTGTTGTTCGAACGAAGATGAAGTTTTCGAACTGAAAAATCTCAAATTCATTTATTTGTTATTGATAATGAAGAAATTGATACTAGAAGAATGATTATCGGCATTATATTGAACTAATTGAAAAGTTTCAGTTCAATTCAT
>BJCM01227446.1:0-10138 GCA_018326385.1 Flaveria bidentis
GTTCGAGGTCTATGAAAGACCTCAGGCCCAGTAACCAGCTTCGTGCACAATGTTTGGGGTATAGCATATGGCATTGATCCGGAATGAAAGAGAAAAGATAAGTGGTGAATGTACTTGCCCTAGGTACTGGAGTCAGCTTCGTGCACAATGTTCGTGGTCTATGTAAGACCTCAGGCCCAGTAACCTGCTTCGTGCACAATGTTCGGGGTATTGTACATGTCATCGAAAGTAATGAACGTACGAATGAAAGTGTGAAAGTATGAATGAATGTGAATGAAAGTAACGAATGTTAATGATAATGCCATACGATGAATGAATGAAAGTTAACAAATGAATGATGAAGATAATAATGATATTATCTATGTGTACGTATGATGTGTGATCATGTACGAAAGTAAAGAACGGTTTTAAACGAAAGTAAAGTATGTTTTATTTTAAAACTAGAACTCACTCAGTAATACTGACTTTTATGTGTTTCTAGTTGACTGGTAAAGGTTGCTGAGGATGACACGGGGCGGCTACTTGGCTTATTTTGGATGGCATCCATTGTTATAATGCTTTTGTGATGTAATGCAATAAGTATTTTGTAATGTGATGACGATGTATTATTTTGCAAAACCTTTTATAATGAAATGGCATGTTTGTTTTAATGTTTCCACTGCAATGTTTTCTTTAAGTTAATGAAAATATATGTTTTATGTGCGATGATTGACCAGGTGTAAGCGTTCTGTGAACGGGGCCTTACAAGTTGGTATCAGAGCCAAAGTTTAAGTGAAACGGGTAAATTTTCCAAATAAACCTAAGCTTAAACTGAAAATAGGACAGAAAGGGAAAGGATGCCAGTGCAAGTAGCTGCGTGCCATCAGGTATTTTATTTAATGTTAACCGGCATTATGTGCGCATGTTATGTGGTTTATGTGCTGTTAGTAGATTTAGATACAAATGTAGTCGGGATAGGTAATGCTTGGGGTATGAAGAGTAAAGTAAGTGGCTAATCACAACTGGCCAATGTAATTAGGGACTTACTATACTTGACATAAACCGAGCTATTTTTCCTTGAATGACCGTGTTAGTGTCTGAATCTTAAAGTGTGTTTAGAGGATGACCGGTGGTAGATCATCGAAAGCTTCATGTGGTGGAGGTCGTGGTGGACGTGGTGCTGAACCACGGGCTACAAAAGGAAGGCCTAGGGCCGAAAGGGTGGTTCATGAAGAACCCGAGACCCCTCATCCAGAGGGCGGAGACGAAAATGCTAACCTGAGAGCCTCAGTGCAAGAGGCTGTTGTTGAAGAGGTGCATTAGGTCATGCAGACGATCCTACCGTCTATGGTGACTGAAGTGATAAAGGCTGTAAGAGAAGGAGAAAGTTGGGAGAGGAATAGGTCCTCAGGAGGACGCGAGCAATCGGAGACTGAGCCAGTTCTCTCCGATGATGAGGAGAAGGAGGAAGAGCCTATGTATGAGACTACACGAGGCTGTAACTACGGGGCATTTCAACGATGCAAGCCCCCTACTTTTGATGGTAACGATACGGCTGCTGCTACTCACCGGTGGGAGAGAGAGATGGAGGCGGTACTCGAAATTAGCGAGTGTTGGGAAGACCAGAAGGTGAAGTTCGCTACTCACACATTTATGGACTCAGTTTTGTGCTGGTGGGACAATATTGTCCAAGCTAAGGGTAGCCGAGCCATTGGAAGAATGAGGTGGCCGGAGTTGAAGAAGCTGGTGATTGAGGAGTTTTGTCCTCACCGAGAGATGGACAAGGTGGAAAGGGAGTTCCTGCAGCTGGAGGCGGGAACGATGACCCATGAGCAATACACCACCAAGTTTAATGAGTTGGCACGACCGGTGATGGATCAAGTGACGCCCTTGTCACGGAAATCAAGAGATACATCCAAGGGCTGCCGGTGGATATCCGTAGACACATGATCGCTGCTCGACTGAGCATGTTTGGTCGGCGGTTGATTTGGTTGGGAGATTGTATAATGAAAGAGTTGTGGTGGTGGCTGAAGGCAGCAAGAAAGGTGGTGGTGATTGGAACTGGAATGGAAAGCGGGTTGGACGTGGCGGGGCCACTCCAAGCAACAAAGGTGCGCGGGTGGATGACCGACGTGTGGTCACATCCAGTGTGGGGCTGAGAAGGTGTGACAAGTGTGGAAAGGAACACACCAAAGTGTGTAGACAGGGTTTGAACATGTGCTTCAAGTGTGGGAAGCTGAGTCATATGGCGAGGGAATGCAAGGTTGGGAGGTGTTTTAACTGTGGTGGGGAGGGCCACATGAGTAGGGACTGCAAGAAGCCGAGGGGTGAAGGTTCAGGAGCAAAGAAGGCTGGATGAGAAGGGCAGAGGGTGAGTGCTAGAGCGTTCACGATGACGTAGGAGGAGGCTAGGACGGACCCCGATGTTGTGTCAGGTACGTTTCTAGTAAATCAAACTTTAGGCTCTGTGTTATTTGATTCTGGTGCTAGTAGAAGTTTTATTTCTGCTGCTTTCTGTGCTAAGTTACCTGTTAGTAGTAGGAGTATAGATACGCCCTTCGATGTAGAAACTGCCATAGGTAAGTCTACCAGGATTTTTGAGATGATAGAAAGTTGTGACGTGGAATTAGAAGGTCACAAGTTTTCCGTTAGACCATTCGTGATGACCTTAGGCAGGTTTGATGTAGTGCTAGGAATGGATTTGTTGGCGGACTACGAGGCGAATATTGTATTCCGCAAGAAGATGATTCGATTGACAGCGCCTGACGGGAGTTTGGTGACTGTTTATGGTGATCGAGTCACTATTATTCTGAAAGTGATTTCGATGGCGGTGGCGGGAAAGTGCTTGAGGCGTGGATGTAGTGCCTACTTGGCCTATGTGAAGGATATGGACACACCAACACCACAACTGACCAACGTACCGGTTATGTGTGACTTTCCAGATGTGTTTCCTGAAGACTTACCAGGAGTGCCACCGGACCGCGAGATCGAGTTCCAGATTGATTTGGTACCTGGTGCCCAACCTATTGCTAAGGCACCGTATCGGGTGGCTCCAACCGAGATGAAGGAGTTGATGGAGCAACTGGAGGAGTTACTTGATAAGGGTTTCATTCAACCAAGTATCTCCCCTTGGGGTGCTCTGGTCTTATTTGTGAAGAAGAAAGACGGTAGCATGAGGATGTGTATCGACTACCGTGAGCTGAATAAGTTGATAATAAAGAACCGATACTTGTTACCGAGAATTGATGATTTGTTTGATCAGGTTCAAGGTGCTAGTTGGTTCTCGAGGATAGACCTTCGATCTGGCTCCCATCAGTTGAAGGTGACGGAGCAGGATGTTCCTAAAATAGCTTTTCGCACGAGTTATGCGCATTACGAGTTTCTCGTTATGTCTTTTGGTTTGACTAACGCGCCACATGCTTTTATGGACTTGATGAATCGAGTGTGTCGGCCGATGTTGGATAAATAAGTGATTGTGTTTATTGATGATATTCTAATTTATTCAAAGAGCGAGAATGAGCATGCCAATCACATTCGGGAGGTTTTGGAGATGTTGAGAAAGTTGAAGTTGTATGCCAAATTCTCTAAGTGTGCGTTCTGGTTACGCGAAGTCCAATTCTTGGGTAATGTAGTGAATCCTGAGGGGATTATGGTAGACCCGACAAAGGTGGTGGCGGTGATGCAATGGAAGTCGCCAAAGACGCCATCCGAGATTCATAGTTTCTTGGGTTTGGCGGGTTGTTATAGAAGATTCATTCAAGACTTATCTAAAATAGCTTCTCTATTGACTAAGTTGAACTGGAAAGATGTAAAGTTTGTATGGGGTCAAGTTTAAGAGAAGGCATTCGAGGAGTTAAAGAAAAGGCTGACTCAAGCTCCTGTCTTGTCATTACCCGATGTAAGCGAAGATTTGGTGGTTTACTTAGATGCTTCCTTCTCGGGGTTGGGATGTGTGTTGATGCAGAGAGGAAAGGTTATAGCCTACACATCCCGATAGTTAAAAGTTCATGAGGTTAATTACCCTACTCATGACTTGGAGCTAGCAGCCGTGGTCTTTGCGTTAAAGATTTGGAGGCACTACTTATACGGGACGAAGTGTACCATATTCAACGACCATAAGAGCTTGAAGTGATTCTTCGAGCAGAAAGATTAGGACATGAGGCAAAGGAGATGGTTGGAACTCATAAAGGACTATGATTGCGAGATCCATTACCATCCGGGCAAAATCAACGTGGTGGCGGATGCCCTTAGTCGAAAAGAGAGACCCAAGCAGATCCGGGTAAAAGCTTACCAATTGATCACGACCTCGGATGTGATGAAGCAAGTTAAGGAGTTTCAGGATGAGGCATTGAAAGAATATCATCTTAACTCTGAAAGAATGAGAGGTCTGGTCGCGGAGTTGGGTGCAAACACACTTGGTGTTAGGACCTGATTCGGGCGGATGTGGATTCCTCGTTTCGGGGATCTACGTGTGAAGATCATGGATGAAGCTCATAAGACTCGATACTCCATTCATCCCGGTGCTACGAAGATGTACCAAGACATGAAGAAAGATTATTGGTGGCTGGGTATGAAGCGTGATGTGGTGGAGTATGTGAGTAAATGCCTTACTTGTATACAAGTGAAGGTGGAGCATTAGAAGCCATATGGAAAGATCCAACCATTGGATATATCGGAATGGAAGTGGGAGCATATCACCATGGACTTTATTACGAAACTACCGCGTACCGCGCGTGGATATGACGCTATATGGGTGATAGTTAATCGTTTGATGAAGAGTGCCCACTTCCTAGCAATCTGCGAGACATAATCAAAGAGATTGTAACTCGTCATGGTGTGTCGGTGTCTATTGTGTCTGATCGTGACACCCGGTTTACATCTCAATTCCGGAAGAAATTGCACGATACGATTGGGACGAGGTTACATATTAGCATGGCTTATCATCCTCAGATGGATAGTCAGTCAGAAAGGACTATTCAGATGCTGGAAGATATGCTTCGGTCATGCGTCATTGTCTTTGGAGGAAGTTGGGATGACCACTTACCGTTAGCTGAGTTCTCATATAACAATAGTTATCATGCCGGTATTGGTATGCCCCCTTATTAGATGCTATATGGTAGGAGATGCAAAACACCAGTGTGTTGGGGTGATATTGGCCATAAAGAGTTAGGGAGCGTCGAAGTGGTCGAGGCTACGACTGAGAAGCTAGAAAGGATCAAAGCCTTTATGAAGGCAGCTAAAGATAGGCAATA
This sequence comes from Flaveria bidentis, assembly GCA_018326385.1. NCBI lineage: Eukaryota > Viridiplantae > Streptophyta > Magnoliopsida > Asterales > Asteraceae > Flaveria > Flaveria bidentis. The sequence continues at coordinate 5,232 of BJCM01227446.1, forward strand.
GTCATATGCTGATAAGGGGCATAGACCGATTGAGTTCAAGATCTCAATAGGAGGTGCATGTATCACTAATATAATCATTGATGATTTTCAAGATCATGTGTATATTTTTTTAATGTTATTTTTTGAATCAACCTTTGAAGAATTGACTCTAAGAATCAAGTTTGTTTTTTTCAACCTTCATTGCTTAAGGTAAGACTTTGTTATTATTATTTGAATATATATTTTTTAGTTTTAGACTATTGAATATCAACCGAATAAGTTGAAATCAAAATCATATTATTTTGGTTGGCTATAAAGATTATTCTCATTTCATTGTTCCGGTTCGAATATCTACTGAATTTAGTATTTTTTTCAAGCTTCATACGAGATGTCAAGTCATGAGTATATGATACTGAATTTTGCTATTGATGAATCAAACCAAAATCAACTTGATCAAAATATGAATGACGTTTTTCCCGATGAAGGAGGTAACAATGGATATGAAATAATAGAGGAGGAAGAGTTTTTTTCGTTTTTATCGTGGTTTAATTTTCCATGATGCTAGGAATTGTCCTATGAAGCAAGTTAGTTATACGCTATGATCATTATGAAAGAACGTTCATTGTTTAATAAGAAATCGTTTTTTATTTTCCGTGTTTCCTGCCTAATTTTGGTTTGTAGTTGTTTTGCTTTTAGTTTATGATATGGTATGTTATGTTTGATCTGAATCAGTATTTATTTTCAATGTTTTTAATTATTAATGATTTTGTTGTATTATTGATTTACATATGTGAAACTGTACTTACTCATAGTTCAACCCACATTCGTCTATGATGATGTTATGTTAACAATTTACTAAAAGTAATTTAATCAGAATATGTTTAAAAGCATATGTGACTGTCTTGTATAATTTTTTTTCATTCCTGTAAATACCTTATTATTTTTTAATCCCAGATTCCTTTATGTTTGTTCTCTAACATTTTGGAATATCATACAAATTTTTTATGAAGGTATGTTAAAGGAATATGTAAAATAGTATATAAAGTTGGTTACTTTGTAGACTTACATACCTTTTTATATTTTACCGAAGACTATATGGAATTTGTTCCTTGGTTAATTTGTGTGGTTATTACTTTTTTAACTTATGTTTATGGAGCTTTCCAGAAGTTGTTGAACATCACCATTGGTTTAAGGATCGTCCGAATATGAATAAAAAAACTCTTGATTTGTTGTCAATGAATGTTGATGATTCTTCCAATCAATCTGGCAATATTTTAATAAACAATCATCAACTAACTATGAAGGTATTTATGTTGTCTGTATCTATCATTTTTTAATAATTACATTATTAGTTATCAAGATTTAAGCAGTGATTACTTATTTTAATTGGCCAATTATATTTTGAAAGGGTAGTTTCATTGTGTAGACATTAACAATTCTTTTGTCCACAATATTTTCGTATAGGTAAAATTGTAAAAGCAACATAAAAGATTATGAAAACAACATTCACTCATTCAATTACATAGAAGAATGTTCTTAACAATATCAATTTTATAGATTGGGGACTATCTTTTGCTAAAATGATGCTTGAATCTGTTTTTCAAATTCATTTCGAGGGGTTTTTATATGTCTAAAACAAAAGTACATCATTTATATGATATTCTTAACTTGTATATCATGCAATTGAATGATTCATATTTTTCTTTTACTCCTTATTTTAGTTATGTTCATATTAATGTTAGATTTTGTGTGATATTTTTAACATGATATAGTTATATGTATTTTTACATATATGTAAATATGTCACTAGAAATATTTTGTTAGTTAACTATTTTTTTCTTGATGTTGATATTTTTAGATATGAATAGTGAGGCGATGGAGGAATCAATAAGTAGTATTTCTTTCACTCACCCAACAGTACAAAGTATTGGATTCCTAATGTTCCCGATCAATATAAACTTGTGTAACACCCTGTTAATTTAAAAGTCAAAGCAAGAAAGAGTAAAGTGAAGAATAATAAAGAAAAGTTATAAAGCCCAAGTAGAGGGACCTAATGTGTCAAAAGGAAAAAATCTTTAAAAAGTTGGTGAATAAAGGTGATGGCCGCCCATCACCCTCTCTTCAGACCTTTCACTCGGACATTTTAGAGAGAGAAAAAAGGAGAGCAGAAACTCTGGGGTATTTTGAAGAACAGGAAGAAAAGTTCGAATTCAAAGTAAGAATTCGTTAGTTTATGATGTTCTTAACTGGTTTTATCATTGGTTGTATGCTTATGTATGTTTGTGTGTGTTTGGGTATGTTTTTGGTGGGTTTATAGGCGGTTGAACTCAAATGCAAATCGGTTTTGAAGAAGTCATAACCAAAGGCTACTAAGGTGAGTTATGAAACCCCCTTTTTACTGATTTTACATGATTTTGGGGCTGGAAATGCATGTATGAATGTTTTTATAAAGTTGGGTTTTATACCCGTATGTGTGTATATGTGTATGTTGTGGGCGGGGTTTGATTTTGGGCTATGTATGTGTTTGGTGATGTTATTGTCAGGACTGTGTACGTACAGAATACTAACAGATTCTGCGTATATACCGAATCAAATAGTGCGGAATCCTATTTGATTGGCGATCCAATCAGTAAGAATAATTACTCGATCGATTTAAGATTAAAACTAAACATTATGAACGAGTAGAGATCGATCAGGATTGATCTATGAAGTTGGACATGCTTCCTTGGACGTTCTGACAGCTAGGGTTCGTGTATTATGAAGTATACTCTTAATTATAGCCAGGGTTTCAAAGTGTTTCAAGTGTTTTGTTTTTCCACGAATTAAGTGGTATTTATAGGTTATGGGTTTCCAATCATACGACTGAACCATTAGCATGGTTCAGTCGTGCGACTGAATCATGCGATTGATCCATACGCACGACTGAAGGTTCAGTCGTGCGACTGAGTCAATCTTATGTCTCAATCGTGCGACTGATCCAGTCTCCTGGTTCAGTCGTGCGACTGGTCCATTAGCATGATGTATTCATGTGTATGCTCCATAAGCGTGGTCCATTCACATGAAGACTCATACGACTAAGTTTGAACACATTTCTCAATCATTATTGACTAAGAACTATGCATAACAACCTCAAACCTATATAGTATGTTCATTATACTTTAACACACAATACTACTATGAAATATTAAACATTATAAATATCAATCACATATTATACTTCATTTAACCCATTCATTACATATGTGTAAGCCATGACATATTTTTACATTAAGCATATAAACTAGGGACATATGTATGAACAAACTCCCCCTTGGACCTAGTTTACTCTTTTGTCTGACATTCTTCATATGCTCTTCAAACTTCTTGTACTTCTCCTCTCTTGTAACTCCTGCGTGTATTTCAAACGCAAAGCAGAGCTGTATCACATTTTGGAATTGGAGGGCTTGTACAATATCCTGCGTATCATAGAATAGTGGCCACTTGTATAGAGTGTAGACATCTTTAGCTGACAAGTTGGTAAGCCATATTGGGTCAAATACCCTGATAGTTTCCATTCTGCTCTCTCTGTTCAGAACTATGACCGCTTCTCCTGTCCTCCAGTCATAATACCACCATTTGAAATGTGGATTAAAGTCCTGAGGCATTTCCCGTAAGGGAATCTTTGACATCATGCGCGAAGGACTCCACTTTAGCACTACTTTCGGCTTCCCAGATATAGGGTCAACTTCAGATCTACGGATTTACCTCTTCGGTTGTTGAGGTCTGAAGTTTACCCACCTGGTGTGGTATTCTTTCTTCAAATCAGCTTCAAACCAACTTGACATCTTTCTAGAATCAGCATACAATAGATCTAGGCATGCCAGTCGGTTAAGCTCAAAACCTGGGAGAGTCTTCAGATCATGAGGATATCTAAAGTACTCTATCCCCTTCTCTCTTTTTACTACATATACGTTTAAGTCCTCAAAATAGCCCACACTATGATTTTGCCCAACACCTTGTAATGTTTCTTGACTTTGTAGAGTTTGGTGTAGGCATTTTTCTTTGGAGTCGTGCGTTGGGCTCTTATTTCAGCAAAACACGTTGCCCATTAAGCCTTATTAAAATCAACATTAGCATCTGAGGTTTGGGCTTGGCTTTCATCCTTTTCCTTTTCTTTCTCCATTTCATCCAGCTTCTCAAATGTAGCACTGCCGAAAGTATCACCCAAGTGTACTCTGGATAGTGTTCAGAAGTGACATCCTCTATCTCTATTTCATCAACATCGTTCAGCTCATCATCACTTATAACATTTGCCTCTGGAGCATCTTTGACAAGCTCGTCAGGATTCAGTCTGAACATCTCAGCAAGTTGCTCATTGGTCAGATCATTTATAATTTCTCCTTCTTTGAGAGTGTAGCTCACTGACCTTCTGACGATCCCTTGCAAATCAAGAATCATGGTGAATTGAGACTTGATTTGCTGAAGGGAAGCAACATCATATTCATCTTGTTGTGGAGTTTTATCTGCTTGATTAGACATTAATCAAATCACACATAAGTCATTTTATAACACATTAAGACATAAACAGACATAAGTGATCAATAATTACATTAATGTAATACATATTTCAAGTACAAAAGTTTTTAAATACTAAACATCTAATCATTACTTTTATCTTGAATCACAGGTTCTTTAGCAGGAGGAGCAGAAGATGAGGCTTCTTGATCTTGACTAAGTTTGGTCCGCCTCTCTTGAGCTCGAGGAGAGGCTGATGCAGCAACATCAACTTCCAGATCATCATCATATTCTCGCTCTTTTCCACTCAGTCTACCCTCTCCAACCTCCTCCTCAGAGTCATCTTCATCCTCATCATCCTCCTCCTCCTCCTCATCATCATCATCATCATCATCATCATCATCACTGTCCTTGATCTTTAAAGGCTCGCTCTT